>CAIGRQ010045612.1:0-11420 GCA_903798375.1 Fraxinus sp. D2006-0159
ATCATCTTTTGGTCCAAATCAACTACTGAATATTTTCAATTTAGTCCCCGAACTTTGAATTTTGCCATTTTCACCATTTTTCGCTTCTTTCTTTCGATTCCTCATTCAACTATTAAGTTTTACCTATATAACATAAAATGCAACAATATAGGATATATTTTGTCAAAAGAACTATCAAATATCAATATTTTAGGATCTCGAATAAGTGTATAAAATACAGTTATCAAAGGGTATTGTGGTGGATTAATGTAGATAATATTATTTTATTTTGCATAAAAATGTTCACTATATATTTTCTTATATGTTCTAAAGTCTAAACTCACCTCCAACCTGCATCATATGCTATGTGATTCATAGTGCCAGTGACTATATTTTGAATGGAAAATTAATGATATTTAGCACAATATCATCTACTTGAGTATATCCACTAAAATTTATACTAAATTTCTTCTACCTTAAAGCCCTTGTTTGGGCTCCATTTTTTCATGAAAATGTATTTTGGAATTGTAAAAAGTTAGAGAACATCTGGTAAAAAAATAAGGATTTTTTTTTTATTTTCGTGTAAAATTATTTTATTAGAGAATGTATGGTTGAAAATGAGTGTTGAAAAAAATAAATTTTTATAAAAATGGAGCCCAAACATGGGCATAATCTAACACGCCAGATGTAGCCTAAAGAAAAATCAAGATATATTAACTTAATTTTCTAAACAAATACAAACACTAGCAAAACGTATCTAAATAATAATACTACTAATGAATTGAAAAATTAGATGAAATTACTCACACTACCCTGTTTATCTAAGAATTACCAGTTTTACTATTCAACATTTTTTATTTAAAAAATACTAACGGATATAAATAATTAGTGTTAGGTTTTAGTTGTATTGGCAATTTGTTAGACAATATGATTATTATAAAATAATATGATTGCTATAAAATAATTGTAAAAGTTAATGAGTCTTTTGAAGGATTGTATAGATGAATTATGAGTCTTTGAGTTCGAGAATAGAACAAGAAGAAAGAATCGTCGGATTTATACTAATCGTCGTCTAGCTGATACTCGAGCGATCAAAACAAAATCATTGTCGCTCGCTTGTCGCCAGCCGGCGCTTGAGCGACCGTGTTGTCCGAGAAATCGTCATTTACGTTTTTCAAAAGTTTTATCTATCATATACTACATAAACTCATCCTATTATAAATATTCAATGTCTAGTACGTTTTTGTGGTGGTTAATCGTTGTTTTACATTTCATAACATCATTCTAAGATTCAATAACACATCCAACAATCTAGATTAACATTTTGATTATTGAGATCAATCAACTATAAGTTTGAGAAAAATATTGATTTTCATATAATCAAAAACACTCACTTCCTAGATATAATCATCAATGTACGTTCTCAATAACTTTCAGAGGTTGTTGAAAATTGAGGGATGTTGGATCAGAAGCACTGGGAGAGTCCAAAAATAGGCATTTTAGGTGTTCCACAGGAGATAGACAATTCCAGAAGATTTGGGACAAGTGTGAGTGAAGTATGATCCTGTGAGTTTTAGAGATTGCAAGAATTAGATCAGTGAGTTTAATGAGTTTTCTAGGCTAGATCATACCGTAAGTTCTTATTATTTATAGTAAAAACTATTGGCTTGGTGAAGAAGTTTTTACCTAGTTAATGGTTTTTTAAATCCTCAAATCTTGTATTATTTACTCCTTTAATTGTTTATTGCAGCAATTCAACATAGGATGATTTGATTTGATTGATTAAAATATAAAATAATTAAAAATTGACTTATTGCTTTTAATTAATAAATTTAATTTTGCGTTATTCATCTATTATGTGATTTTATGGTTCAACTAGTAATTTTCAAGTGGTATCAGAGTTCAAATTCGATTCATAACCCTAGTTTTTTAGATGAGTAGTTCATTGTTTGTCCCACCATATTTTGATGACATTAACTATGCCTATTGAAAAGTTAGAATGAGAGTCCACTGAAATCGATGGTTGAGCGTAGCGAATGGTTTTGACCGCCCCATCTACCATAGTTGCAGATGTAGTTATCCCTATTGATATTTTAACTTGGTCTAAGAAAGATTAAGATGAATGTAATTAGAATAGTAAAGGACTTCATGCTTTATTTATGGCCGTATGATGATAATGCATTGAATTGATTTCAAAATAAATCATTCTCGTGATATAATGAGACTAACATTTGAAATGGGTGATGTATGGTTGTGAGGGCGGCCGTGTCCCATTCTCCAACTGTATTTGCACCATCAAATAGACACTTTTGGATTCTTTCTAGCTCTATTTCATTGTTCTTTACTTTACTTTTCTTTTTCTTTACTTAATTTTTCTCGAATTTTTGAAAGCCAACAACTTATTACAAGATTATTACATTCATTTTATTATTATTATATTTATTGAAAGATTTATAAACGCTCTTGTATTTAATCAAAGCCATCTATCTCTTAATTTATCTTCAATTTGTGTTACTCACACTTGTTAGCATGGGTGAAACTACGAAATTGATATTCTTGAACTTTTAAAAGTGAGTTAAATCTTTTTTATCCAATTTTATGAAGCAGGAAAAAGAAAATTCAGGCCAATTTTATAAAGATTGTAAAAACTGACTCAAACTTTATAGAGTGGGTTATCAAAAAAAAAATTCATGAAAAATTGGGATCGGTTTGCCCGTTTGGTGATGACTAAAACTAGATTTTTAGTATATTTGATAAAAGTTGATGAAATATGTGGTTGAAAAGTGATAGATTGTATAGAATGTGTGGTTAAAATTAGTTATTAATTTTGACTTCAATTAAAAATTTGGATTTTAATTTCTACCAAACATGGGCAAATTTTGAAAGTGTTCATTTACAGAGATGTTTGTGTCCATTTTGAGTGAAAAGGGTCCAACGAGCAAAACTCATCAGCTTCACCCATGATGTACAACTTGTTTCAACCCAATTCCATCGTTTAGGATTTTGAAAATGCATTTTTCGTTATTCAGGATAAAATTCTTAATTGTAGTTAGATTGAAATTTTAATTCCATCTAGAGTTTGATTTTATTATTAATTCTTATCGTTAAATAAGAGTTGTAAGCCTTATGACAATTAGTTGAAATATAAATTAAATAAAGAATCTTGAAAAGTTTCTCAAAATTATTCTCTTTCTTTGTGTTTGATATTTCAAATCAGCAAGTTAGGTTAAAACGTGAAATTTTGCTTTTTCCTATTAGCTTAATTTCGTTACGTCAGCTATAGAACAATTTTTAAACACTGAAATCCATCCCCAGTTGTTATCGTATATTTTAATTTCTTTTTATTGTACCTATTCTAATATCATCTGCAAAAAAATCATTTTAACATACTCATACAAAATTTTAATTGTGTACTTCTCAAAAAATTTCTTTATGTGCTTCTCTTATATGAAGAGACAAAACTATTCAAATGATTATAAAGTAAACACCTTTAGTTGGGCCAAACTTCAATTATTTTTAGTTAGGTGCACATTGGTGCATGTTAACATGTTTGAAATTAGGACAAACAAAAGGACCTTGAAGTTTCTTTCAACAAAACAACCTTGACATCATTGAAAATGATAAAATTTGCCATTTGAATGGCAATGATGAAATAATGTCTACATCGTCATGTTGGACTCCATTTTTTAAAACGTATTTTTAACCATATATTTTTTCATAAAATAATATTATACACAAATCCAAAATTTCTTTATTTTTTAATCACATATTCTCAAAAAATTCACTATTTTAAAATACATTTTTTCCTCAAAACCTCACCAAGGATGCCCCACACGGGGCATCATACGTGAGTGGCCTAAAAGTAAGCACTAAAATCGAGATTGATGGTTCGAAGGTAAGTCGAAAACAGATTGGCCAACTGGAAGGAGAAAGAAGCAAATGAAACTTTAGCTTTTAGTCACGAAGTTAGACATTTTTTATTATAAAAATAAAAAAGTAAGTTGTAATTTTTTTGAAATAATAAAGTAATAGTACTAAAAAGTGGATTGAGACTTGAGAGATGAAAATAGAGATTGTTTGGTGGGCAAAATATTTGGACTAGCTGTCAATGTTGAAAAGTAGAGCACTGATGGACGTTAAATTTTGACGACGCCTGTTTGGATCGAATTTTAATCTGAGTAAAAGTCAAACAATCAATATCAATTATATTTTTTATGGGTCTCATATCTTTTCAACTACACATTTCAAAAACTTCTATCACAATTCATTTAAAATCTGATTTTAATCTACACCAAACATCCTAGATATGGAGTAATGAAAAATCAATTAGCGAGTGTTTAATCACATTATTTTGAAAGAAGGTATTTTGGAATAGTAGATTGGTGAAGAATGTGTGACTGAAAAAGAAGGAAAGTTATTGATGTGATAGAAAATATTATTTTATTAAAAAATGTGTTGTTAAAAATGAATAGAAGAATGAAGATAAAAATTTCTACGTAGCTCAAACATGGACTAAGTCTTTAAAAAAAAATTAAAGCTGTGCACAATGCTCAAAAGAGGGAATGAATAAAAATTTAAATTTTGGAAGAAATTTTTTTTTTTAAAAAACGTAACAATAGAAATTTCAAATTTTGCGGGGGCAACCCACATGACAACATTTGGGTCTACCAATAATTTTTTTAGTTTACATAAAAATCTAGCTTTTTTTGAAGTCATTGCATCTAAAATGAAATCGTACATGATTTTTAAATTGAGTAAAAGCTAGATTTACTATTAAACGATCGTTCTCAGAGCTTGTTTTAGCAGTTAAGCCATCGCACATAGTGAAAATACGCTGAAGATAATCAACTTATGTAATAAGAGCGTAGAAAAATAAAGCGAAAAAAAAAAATCAAATTTCAATTTCCTCAAGGAATCTTGATCAGCTTTTGTACCTCTTCGAACAATTCTACGTTCATGGATCGAGTGACGAATGCAACACCTTGCTTAACAACCAATTTTCCAATGCCTTTTGGGAGAGTATGCAAAAAGTTAGAAAAAAGGTTAGTTTTCACACCACTTTTCGAGTAGCCAAGACTGCTTTAAAAAGTAGGTTAAAACTTATTCCGGGGTAAAGAAAATGTTAGCTTCGAATAATTAGCAAGTGAAATAAGTAGCAATCGATCAGCAAGTAAGATTCTTGTGAGAAAAACGACATTAATTCCTCACTAAAAAGTTCGGAAAAGAATTATATTTCGTAATTAACACTTTCAAGTCGTGTCATCCACATGTTAACTAAAAGTTCGCGAAGTCGACTAGTGAATTTATACTTTACAAGAATTTGTAAATTATATTTTCCCAACTCATAAAAAATCAAACAATCCCAAATTAGCCAATATAGGTTTAGTATTTTACTTTTGTTCATACCAAGGTCAACATATATTTTACCATAGAAGTTAAAAAAAGAAGCATTATATTACATTTTCTTTTTCCTTTATTTTCTATTTATTTAATTGATTTTTTTTTAATTAAATTCATAATTTTATGACAAATCTTTATCAAGAACTGTATTTATCAATTATTACTCCATTAAATCCAAGAAGGTTATTATCAATTGTTTTTATTTTATTGTTTGTCATCACAATAAAAAAATTCAACTGTTCAAATATATATTAATAAATTTAAGAAATTTACTACTGAAAATCACATAAAATAAAATAAAAAATTAATTTTAAGAAAAATAAAGTTTGGCCCTTTCAAAGAGACAGTGAACGCGTGCTGTGGACCTCTAAATATTAAAGTCAACAAAGGCTGATTGATTAATTAGAGCCAGCCATTTGCAAGCAATTCACGGAGTAGCGTTGCCAAAAAGACAATTACACTTATTAATGAAGTAATTGGTACGTCAATTTCAAGTCATCGATCTTAGCCTTTTGTGGCATAGAAAAAAGTTTGGAAATATCATTTAAGAATAATTATTTTCTAACAAGATTGATCGGACAATAATGAAATTGATTAACGAGTTTCATAAACGATTGCTCAACGCGTAAAAGGAGTTAACCGTCCACGTCAGATTTCCATCCTCCATGTCAACTTCAAATGAAATGGCATCCATCTGGTGAGTAATGGAAAATGACGGATTAAAGTTTAATGGCCAATGGGATGCTTTAGTAAGTTCAGTGAGTAGGCCGTGACATAGTACAAAGTTCGGTGGCTAATGAAACATTTAACTCATATTTCATTATTGCTTTATTGATTTTGTTTGAGAATTGCAATGAAGGACATACTTTTCTTTATTTAAAGTTATGAATGTGTGTAAATATAATTAGTCCTCTTTATTTCTCTTGCTTTTCTTTAATTCACGCTTAAAAATTCCTTTTAAAGTTATGAATTAAAGATATGCTTTACCCTTAAGAAAAGCTAAAAAAAAGTGACAAAAATTAGAAATGATCATCGAATTCAAAATAAAACTTGATAGTACGTAAATCAATAAATTCTACAAGAAATATTGAAGTTTAATGACATCGAGAAAGCTTAGAAATTTGTGAATTTGGTGCATCCAACCTTATAAGAAATATAAGGCATGTCTTTAAGATCAAAATTTGAATTGAGTTGCAAATGTTGACAAGTAGAACACAAGTTCAAATTTTATACGAAAATGTCCCTTAATTGCTCAACATGTGTTGCATAGAATATAGATAGGGTTCGAATTTCCTGCCTCTAACAAGATTTGGAATTGGATTCTTTGTGGGCACCAGTATAGTAATTCTTGTACCCTGACCTGCTGTGGCATATTCCGTGATTTACCTCCTCCACAATACTCTAGGGGTGGGGCGGTGGGGGACCCTCAAAGTTGGGTTCAATCTTTTTAGATAGGGTCTGAATTAATGCATTCTTATCTTATCTAAAAATTTAAAATACTTGTAGATGTTGATTTTATTAAATCTTTCCTTCAAATACTTGAAATCTTGATTTATCGTCTTAAAAGAGTAGATGGTTAAGAAGAGAATAAATTTATTAATTTATTAATATTTATGTTTACAATATAAAGCAAGTATGTTGAATACATTTTTTTGTTGAGAAGGAAAGGGTAAATTTTTTTTTCAACAGATATTAGATGACCTTAGCACTACATTTATGAAACATAAACAAATTTGTCTATTAATAATGTCTAAATTATTAATTTTTTGCCTATAAGTTGAAATCTAAATATGGTCTTACGGTCCGACTAGCAAGATTTTTAAACATGTCTGATAGTTTTCTGAAAATATTTTATCTGGCTTGAGCTTATACATGAAGAATGTGAGTTTTTCAGAAAACTCTGCTGCAAGAAGTAGAAGCAAAAAATGAAAATCATTTCAAATAATAGTCGGAACAGTACCAACATCAATTGTTTTCCATTCTTAAATAATGTCACTTCACTCAACAAATAATGCATTGTGTAGCATTGATTATGGATAGGTTTGAAATTATTGAATCCTTATCTTATCTAAAATCTTAAACAACTAATTATTGAAATTGTGATTAGGTTAATGTGGAGGAACAGATACTTACGTATTTGGAATGTTTGGATTGTTGGCGTTTGAAAAAAATGACGTAACTTTTGCATAAGGTGTCCGTTTTGGGCTCATGACCCCATTCTAGAAAGCTCACGACGATTCCCATTTTGGGCCTATGGATTTTGAGCGTTTGAATTCGTTTGCTAAGTCAAAATGACACTTTATATTTCATAATTCATTATTTTCAGTATTTACTTATTTGCTTTGTAGCCCAACTTATTAAGGGACTCCTGGCCCAGTAAGTTATCTATTCCTTTAATATTTAAGACTTCAAAATATTTTTTAGGGTTTTTTGGTTTTTCATGAAATAAGAAAAAACGTTTGTTTTCTTAAAGTACAATCCGTCTGTAGTGTGTTGTAGATCAATCTACATCAAATTGGATCTAGAAAATTTCACCGAGATAAAGATGCTAAAGAAAAAGAAGGCCTCACCCTCTGCGGGCATATTTAGATGTATTAAAGGTCAATATTGATCATTCAAAAGAATATACCTTTTCAATTTTTTGTTAAGATTTTACACTAAATTCAATATATATCGAAGTTTAATGTCTAACTTTTGTGGGTAAACTGACTGATTTGTCACATTTTATATTTTTCTCTCAGACATTGCCTCATCTACGCTTCCATAAATATCACATAATAATTGTTTGAACAATAAAGGCAACATGCCTCACAATTAAAGGTCCATTCATAGCACACTGTTAACTAGAATCCAGAAATATTGCCCTCTTCAATATCAGTTCTAAGAACATCTCCAAAACAACTTTAAAATGACGTAAAACGTCAATTTGGTGTGAAAATAATGCTCCAATCGCCTAGTTTCGAATCCTTTACCCCTTCGGGGGTGACCGAGTTGGTGAAGTAGGTGAACACGGAGACCGAAGATCACGAGTTCGAATCCCCTGTCAACACTTTCTCGATCGAACTCATCGCACCGAGCTTGCCTAGTACGGTTTATTTCTCATGTGTGGTTTGCGGGGTACTGCACATGGAGCGCAGTTTACCTTGTGCTCACTCACGGGTAGATGCTGCGAATTCCTACGTAAAAAAAGAAAAAAAAAAAGAAAAAAGAAAGCTCCGATCGAACTTCAAATTTTCACCAAATTAGAGTAATATTTGGTGCAGCATATACATTTTATATATTTCTCATTTTGTCCTTCATTTTATACTATAGCAAGTTTAGTTCCTATTAAATTTGTTTTTATATCATTTTATTGCTTGATATTTTAATTTTGTTTATATTTTTATTAACGTTTATAATAACTTGCAATAAAAAGAATAAATAAAAACTACTGAATACATTAAAATAAAATTGCTCATTAAAATTCAAAATTTACAAATTTGATAATTATAAATTAAAAACAGAATTAGCACTACAACAATATTAATATTGAAAACCAAAATTTAAGTAAAATATAACATAAACTAAGTGTTTTGTTAAATATAATATTTTTAAGTTGTGGTAATGAGTTTTTTTTATATTTAAAAAAGTATTAAATGCAATATTTTAATTAATTAAATGTAATTTCTAATTTAATAGTTTTAGTAACAGAAGAGGTAATTAAATAATTTTTTTGAAATAAAATAGTCATTGAAATAAACATAAGGAAAGAAAGAGATTTTTTTTTTGTTTTTTTGGGTGGGGGTGTAATTGATTGAAGATGAGAAGGCGTGAATGTTGCGCCATTTTCATGAAATGGGTTGGAGATGGTCTACTTTCTTCTCGAAGTGCATCTTTCTCCCATTTGACTTTTGATTTGTCATTAATAAGGTTTGAATTTAACGGTTTCGATATTATGCCTAACTTGAGGGTACATCTTAAAAGTCAACATTATTAAGATGGGTAGTCCAAACTTTATTTAGCCTCTGTTTGATGCACATTAAAATGGAAAGAATACATTTTTTTTGTGACGTGATGCAGTGATGGTGAATATGTGATTGAAAAAGAAGGAATTTTTTTTGATGTGATTAAAAATATTATTTTATTGAAGAATGCGTGGTTGATAATGAGTAGAAGAATAAAAATGAAAATTATAATGTGGCTCAAACATAGGCTTATTTGTCTATGTTTCGATAATTAATCAATATGAAATTTATCCCTTAAAACACATGTTTGGTAAGTTCTTTCTTGTTAAATTTTTTACTTTGCGATGTCCTTTTCTTAATCTATTTCATGTTTTAGCCCCTGTTTGTTCTGCATTCTCCTCCAATTTGTAGAATTTTTTGGACCCTTTTTGTCAAAATGCCGGGCCCCATTATCACACATTTTGGTCCAAAATGTCGACTGAAAAGATTTGCAACGGTCAAAATTTTTATACATTTGGGCCAAAAATGTAGAACAAACAGAGGCTTAATTAATTTTTGCATTGTTTGGATATAGAAATTCCTGGGTCTTTTCAAGGCTTTAATTCTTAGATGGTAGTAACAATATTGTTTTAATGTATGAATTACTCAAATTACACCAAAGATGTCGAAAAATGTTACAAGAACATAGAAATGGATGTCCTTTTTGTCATTTGAGCTTAATTTTGATTATGTTCCATGTTGAACTTCTGTATTAATCTTATTGACCCCTGTTCATGTGGGTTCTATATTATATTCTTACAAATTTACAAATCAAAATATAAAATTGTTGCCATCTTCATGAACAATTTAGAAATTTATTTTTACTTTGTACGTTGATGTTTTAAATTTGTAACTTAATTTCAGGTATACTGTAGTTTTCTATACATCCAGGGGCGGATCCACATAGGGTTATGTGGGGTCAAGTGACCCCACAATTTTTTTTAACTAACATTTTTTTTTTTGAATTCTCATTTTTACACCAAAATGACTCCACAAAACAAATGCTCGATCCGCCCTTGACATTTATAGCTAATTTTGATCGGGAATTATATTCCATATTGATTTATGTGTTGCTACACAATTTTTCTTATTTTTTCTTTGCAGAATTTGATAGTTTGTGCTGCTTTTTGGGTAATCATCATGAAATTCTCAAGTAATGAGGTTGAACATCAAACACGATAAATATAAAAATGTTTTTAGAGTATGTTAGTGTACTCCTTTTTATTTAAAATATAACTATAAAAATGTTTAGAGTAACGATGAAACACGATAAATATGGGATGGCACACGTGTATTCCTTCACATGATGAATTTTTGGTATTAATTTATCTATTTTTTTTTATTTTTTTTTTTGTCTTTCTGTGTTCGATATTAGAGACGCGAATTCTTTTTAGAAGAAGCTGGTTGGTAATTCAAATGCCGAAGATAAGTTTTATAGAGTTTTGAAATTCTTCTCTTCACGAATATATATATATTATTGGAATAATGAAATATTTTTTGTAATTATTTTTAATGTCAAATACTTAAAATCAAGATTAAGGTTGGACAAAACTCTCGAACCGAATCAGATCGAATCGGATCTGAACTGAACTAAATCGAACAAAACAGTTTTTCTTAAATTAAATAATTGAACGAGTATTTGAATCGAGAATTGACGAGTTTGGTTCGATTCTCAGTTCTAAACTAAGAATCGAATTTTTCAGGAATCGAATAGAATAGAATTGAACTGAATTGAATGAAATCGAACACGAATTGTTTCATAATGAAATTTGGATATGAGGGTTTCATTTACTAAACACACAAAAATTTGGATTCGAACCGGGCCATATTTAACCCAAATCAAGGTTTTCAATCATAAAAGGCCACTTGGCCCATTTCCAAAAATTCCTCAGGCCCAACAACTAGCACGGTAGGTTCTGCATGCCATTAAAGGGGAGGAAATGGTTGAAAATACTCGAGTGATTCGAGCTATTTTCCAAAATAGCTGTTGACCAGTATTTTTTTTTTTAAAAAAGGAAAAAATTAATAAAACTTAAAAGTCAAGCATTTTCCCATTTT
>CAIGRQ010045639.1:2606-16211 GCA_903798375.1 Fraxinus sp. D2006-0159
AAGGGTTAAATAGAGAGTTAGTTGAAAAATCATCGAGAGGAATGGGACTTAAGCCCTTGAATTGATAAGTTAATACAAAGGAAAACCCTACCTAGTTGATTGGAGATCCCAAGATCGAAGTTCAAAGGGACAACCTAATTGTAAAGACTTAATTGAATCACTGTGGGCAATGTTACCTCATGTCTATTGCTATGATGTAACATTGATACACGTAAGGATGAATGATAAGCAATAAGTTTTAATGATTCTCATGCATCGAAAATAGAGCAAAGTAATGCTGGTTACTTGGAATAAGAAATCACTTATATGGGAGAGAAGTTGAGCTGTTTCTAAGAGAATTGTGAAGGGCTCAATTATTAGGAACTCTCACAGAACCAGACATATATGTTCATGACAAAAACGAACATAACAATAAGAACTGAATTGTGTTATGAAGAATCATGTGTAGGGTATATCATCTTTTACATAAAAGGCAGAACAGTTCAACAGAACAGTTCAAAGACATCGTGTCTACTGATCAGTTAGTAAAGTAAATATACTTTCACAAGGGAAGGTTCAAAAGGTAATACCTACCTACCTATCCTATGCATGTTTCAACCGTTGAACTATATCACCGAGTCTTTATGTCTACCTTTTCTACATCTCTCAATTTTCATTCATGTGGGGATTGTTGGAAAAAATGAATACAATGGCTGACTTTGACATAAATTTTGAGTGAGATCCGTTTGGTTATTTTGGAAGATCAAGATTGATTCGTGTTCTCCTCAACTAGAACAAATCATATATTTACTTGCAAAAAAAATGATGTCGGAGTGAATAAAAATTGGAGCTCAAAGTAATGCATTGGAAAATGTTTGTGTTGAAGGGAAACTAGTTTAAAAGTTATCCCACATAGGAAATTAGATAAATGCATGGCTACTTTAAATATGATTGCACTTTGGAAGGGTGTAATCATGTGTAGCATAGAGGCTATCTCCACGTGCACGAACAGGGGGGGTGAAAATCACGGACCGAAATAGGTTTCGGACCTTGAACTTGTGTGCGAGCGCGACCTGCGTATACAAATGTCGGATTGGATCGACCAAAAATTGGCCCGTAGGAAGGTCCACATTTTGTCTTTATTTTATTTTTCCTAAAACCTTTCAAATTCTTTAACTCCTGAAACAGCATGTGTTAATGAAGAGATTAACTGTTGGATTAATGGTGGTTAACAACATAACTCCTTACTATTAATTTTCCATCATAGTTTATTTATTCATCCATCTTCCTCCATTGTATACAGACGAAGAAAATTGTTTTTCTGCATAGAAAAAGAAATTTTTTCCAGTCTGCATACATAATTTATTTTCTGTTAAGATCTTGGTGATAGTATTCAGATACTAAGTCAGTTCGCAGTGCTCAAACTCTATTGATTTTTCGGTTGTATTCTGGGAAAAGGACACTCGAATTAAACCTCAAGCACATACGGTGAGGGGGTGAATCTGTTTTAAGGAAACTGTGTTCACACAGACTTCGATTCATTCTATTATTTTTTTTAATAAAAAAACNTTTACTGGTTTCTCCATTGTATCCTGGGAAGCAGACACTCGTTTATACCTCAAGCACGCACGGTGAGGGGGTGAATCTGTTTTAAGGAAACTGTGTTCACACAGACTTCGATTCATTCTATTATTTTTTTTAATAAAAAAACAATTTAGACTACTTGTTCTGTTTTATTGTAATTAATAAATTATTTGATTTATAATAGTTTGGCTAATATTCGGTTAGCTAGTATCTGGTATGTGTCCATCCGGTATATGTTAAGTCGGTATTCATTCACTATTATTATTATTATTTTGTCCAACAATATTTTGCTTCGATTGCTGCTGAATTTGTGGTGAATTTTTGGCAAAATGATACCGAATGTTGAATTTTGGTTTTATGCCTTGTCGACGTGGAATAGCAGCACACAAAAAGCCTCTACTCGCATGTGGTTCTATTACATTGGGAAGTTTTTGGACTGCTATCCATCTCAACTTTTGCCACTTTATTGAAAATAGTGTATGGGACCTCTGTATGAAGTTTGTGATCTGTACTTCTAAGGTCTAAATCCTAGATGGAAAACTGTACAACACATGATATTGTGCAAATGTTACAGAAATTATCTACACTTAAAACATCTTGAATGGTGGGCTAGCTGAAATTCGTCATCTTGACCTTCTATAGTTCTCTTTCCTATTAAGTTATGGGTAAATGTTCTTCACACAGTGCCGTTAGTTGAAGAACATCCAAACCAAAAGTCCTTGGCTACAATGCTTTCAAGTTCTAAGGTTAAGTCCATGCGAGAATGAATATAATTTTAGATGCCAATCTGAGTACAATATTCACCAATAATCCTTACAAGAGCAACATCCTCCTTTGAAATGATGAAATCTATACCGATCTCGTACAATTATTTCCCTATTATAAAGTTTAGATACGAGCTTAGCAACAGAGTGGCAGTCTCCACAAACACGAAGATTCTTCACGACCCGAATAGGTTGAGATGGGTTCATAGTAAGAAGTCCAAAGGCAATAGCTAGCCTTTCACTGTGAAGATGTAATGCATGTTCCTGTATCTCTTCTTCTTCAACAAGTTGCAGCAGTTGTGACTTATTTGGCACATAACCCACCGATTTTAATCCAGCAGCAATTTCCTCCAACTTTGAGTATATTTTCTTGGATAGAGGGTGAGAATTGTCTCCGACTAGAAACTCGTGAACAATACCATCAACCTCAATCGAGCTACAACCTGGTTCTTTCTTTAGACCACTCTCTCTCATTACCTTCCTCAACTCTGAAACCTTGTCCCATTTTCCTGATTTGGCATATATATTAGACAACGACACGTAAGCTCCATGATTTTGAGGTTCTAATTCAAGTAAACGAGCACATGCATGTTCAGCTAGGTCAACATTCCCATGAAGTCTACATGCCCCAAGCAGAGCCCCCCAGACAGAAGCAGCCGGGGTTATAGGCATGTTCTTGATAAACTCCATGGCTTCCTCCAATAGACCTGCTCGACCAAAAATATCAACCATGCAAGCATAGTGCTTCTCAACAGGCACGATATTATAAACTAGTTCCATTTGGCGGAAAAAGTCTCTACCTTCCTCAACTAGTCCTGAGTGACTGCAGGCAGACAATAAATTGGTAAAAGTTACAGAATTAGGCTCCACATTAGCCTCTTGCATCTTCAATAACAATTCTACTGCATCCCTACCAAAACCATGCATTGCCAAACCAGCAATCATAGCACTCCATACAAATACATCTCTCTTGTCAACTGAGTGAAATACTTCAAGTGCCTTCTCCAAATCCCCACACTTAGAATACATGTCAATCAGTGCAGTTATGAGATGACAGTTTAACCTTACTCCCTCTTTTTTTATGTACACATGGATCCACCCACCCAAATCCATAGCCCCTAATTGAGCACAGGCTGATAGGGTACTAACAAGGGTGACTTCATCAGGTTTAGCCTTCTTGCTAAGCTGCAACTCATTAAAAATGGCTAAAGCCTCCTTAGGATTGCCATTTTGTTCATAAGCCGAGATAAGAGCATTCCATGGAGCAATATCCTGACAAGGCATAGCAGCAAGAAGACTTCTAGCTGCATCAAAATCCCCCAACCTCGCATACCCAGCAAGCATAGTTGTCCACGAAATGATATCCTTCTCCTCCATTTTGTCAAAAAATCTCATAGCTTCTTCGATACTCCCACACTTGGTATACATATCAACAACCGCGTTACTCAAAGTCAAACTCATTGTTATACCATTCTTCTCTATATAACAATGCACCCACCTTCCAAACTCCAAATCCAATTTTTTCCCACAAGCTGACAAAACCCCCACCATGGTTATATCATTCGGTTTCACATCTTCCCCCTCCATTGCTTGGAACAAATCTAATGCCTCATCAGCACAATCCCTTTGAGCAAAACCATTGATCATGGAGTTCCAAGAAACAACATCCCTTTTCGAAATACTCACAAAAACCTGGTATGCCATTTTCAAACAACCACATTCAACATAAAAATGAATCAATGAATTAAGTACAAACAAATCGGAATTAAACCCCGATTTAACCACCATTCCATGAAGTCCCTTTCCAATCTGCAAATCCGAGAGCTCGGCCAAGGCTTTGATCACAAAAGGGTAAGTGAACTTATTGGGACTCTCACTACCCTCATAAGTTAGTCGAATGAACATCAAGAAACTATGAATGGGAACGGGACTCGAAGAATACGCACGAATAAGGGCGTTCCAAGAGTAAAGATTTGGGTTGGGAATTTGATCAAACACTTTGCGGGCATACTGAATGCTGGAGAATTGAGACAAAGCAGATGCTTGAATGAGTTTGCTGGCCGAGTAAGGATCAAAAAAGAGGCCAGTTCGGAGCATTCTCGCATGGATTTGTTTGAGGTGCTCGGTGCTAGAGCAACGGTCGATCATTGTGATTATCGGATGGTTTGCAAAGTATCGGTCATTGTTGACAGTGGGGAAATTGGGATTCAGGTGGTTACATTGAAAATTGGTGTTTGGAGCAGCCATAAATTCTCCTGAGCTCAAATGATGCACAAACTTAATTCATTTCTACCATCTTTTTCCATTTCTTATATTAAAAATAAAGTGTGAAGTTTCATACTTTCATTGGAGACAGAAAGTAAGAATGGATGCATACCCCTTATCCGGTCATGTTCTCTCCTGTCCTGTTCCCTCCAATTTTCAACTAAAGTCGCATAAGCATCTTTTTAAAAATCGTATTCGCGCACTGCACGTGGAAAATATCTTTAAAAACTTCGAACAATCGCGCTACACTACCCAAGTTTGTTGACAAACTTGGGTTACTAAATGACGTGTCAGTAATAAAAAAAAAGGAAAAATAAAATTTGAATTAAAAGTCAAAACACTCTCTCTCTCTCTTCCATTATCTTCCCATAAACAAATCCCTTGCTCTCGTTCTCTCTCTCCCCAAATCCCTTGCCTTCTACAGTCTACCGGCGACAATTCCAAAACCGCACACAGAAGGAATCAAACAAACAAGAAAAAGTCTCCACAACATCAAATTTCACATAAAACGAAGTACAAACTGATCAATTGAAAAATTATAAAAATGGTAATCACTCAATCCAACATCAATCCGGCGATTCATTTCGCCTCCTCCACCATCTGCCGCAGCCGACACCATCTCCTCCGTAACTGCTTCTCGCTCCCATGCGCCGCCGCATTCGGTCGCTCGCTAGGAAAATATCTTTAAAAACTTCGAAACCCTCCGTCGCTAATAAATACAACAAATAGAAACATTTCTTTGTCTATCAATTTCCTCCATCTCTGCTAATCCAATCCAATAGCCTCTGATTGATTTGCTGTTCGTATAACGATGTCGGTTAGTAATGGATATTCATCTCTGATTCAAATACAACTGTGTAATTCTTATTCATGTTACAGCGCGTTCTTATTCTTTGACCCGATTCATTAATTCATATTTTTTATTCAGTGCTTATTAAATTTCGATGGCGTATGGGAAAAACTTTGTTTACGATTATTATCGAGTTATCAAACTAATTGGAATAAGTTGATGAATCTTTTAGAGTTTATTAGTTTCGCTACAACTATTCCAACACACGGGAATAATTTTGCAACATGTACCTCTGACATATTTAATAAAATTGCAGTTTCGTTCTTTTTCTTCTCCCTTTCCTCCCAGAAATCCGTGATCCGATAAATAATATTGTTGAATGAAGTTATGTTAGCATGAGTTGAATATCATGATCTTTATTTGGTAGCATGTTGCACCCAAAAAAGGCACATCCCCAGAAAACGTGTATATTGGGCAATTCATTGTATTGCAGCAAGCTGAGTAGACATTTCATTGAGACTTTAATGGTCTTTGTAGAATGTTGAACTCATTGGAAAGACTTGGAATGCTTTGCGTCATTGATTTTAGCATTATAACTTTGAGACTGAATTTTTTACCTGGACTCAGCTTGTTTGGGAGTGCTTAAAATCTCCTTCTTTTGCTTTGAAGTTTTGTATCATCCTGATTGTCGATAGGCCTAGAGGAACATCAATCCTCTGTTTGTTTCCGTGAATTAAAGGCCCTGAACTTAAAATCAGATAAAAGTACATTCAAAATTTAGTTGACAAAACATTGAAATTGTCTCCCACTGTATACTCCTCCTCCAACCCCGCCAAAAGATAAAAAAAAAAATAAAAAAAAAATCTCTCATTCACTAATCTAGTCTCAAGCGGACACTTCTGCCTATTATGATACTTACAATTCGCTGTTTAGCAGTATTTGAGGTTATGATATTATGCATGAAACCTACCGTGTCTCATACCTCGTCTCTCTCATCCTTTTGTTTTCTTTGCATGGCAGATCAAAACAGTGAAAGTGAGCAATCTCTCGTTAGGTGCTGCTGAACGAGACATCAAGGAGTTCTTTTCCTTTTCCGGGGAGATTGAATATATTGAAATAAAGAGGTTAACTTTTGAATATTTCAAGTTCTTTTGCCTTCGTATCTGTTTCTAGTATTTTATTGTTTTCCCTTCACTGAGCATCTATATTTAACTCAATTTTTTCCCTAAGCATCACTTCATTTCATCTTCAATTGTTTTTAGTGAGAATGAGCGATGTCAAACTGCATTTGTAACTTTCAAGGATCCTGATGGTGCAGAGACTGCAGTTCTTTTATCGGTAAGCTCCTGTTTAGTACACATTAAAATTTTCATTTTCTTTATTCAACTCATTTTCAATAATATACAGCTAAGGTCCCCTTTCTTGAGAAATATAACACTTAGCCCATGTTTGAGTTACATTATAATTTTCATTTTCATTCTTCTACTCATTTTCAACCACACATTCTTCAATAAAATAATATTTTCCTTCTTTTTCAACAACACATTCTCCATTAATCTACTATTCCATAATACATTCTTCCAAAATAATGTGGCTCAGACACACCCTAACTTTGCTTTGCAATTCACTGATTCATTTGTCTTTGTGCCTTACCATGTTAAAGGAAATTCAGTATTAGCTTCAGGTTTTATACGAGGAGAGTCCAAACCGATATTATTGTTGGAATTAATGGTTTAATATAATGATTTAAATATGTGAATTTGAGAAGTCTCCAATGTGTGTGATTACTAGACACGATTTTTCAATTGTAAATGGTGCATACCAATGAGTCTGTTGTTTTGGAATGGATATGACCTTTTGAAAAGATGCAATCTACACCATTAAATATGAAATTGTGCGATCTAATGGTTAAAATTAAGTTATGCCAAAAGATGCAACAATCCTAAGAGACATGAAAATCTATAAATCGGACCTTCCTAATTCAATTTTCTTCACTCCAAATCAATTCCATTTAATTGATTTCTAATTCTTTCTTCTCAAAATTATTTCAAAGTAATATCCGAATTATTTTGAGTTTCGTGTTCAATATCTAATATTCGTTATCTTTCATTCTAGAAGAGTATAGTCAAGCATTGATTCGTCCGGCAAAATTAATATTGTGTAATATTAATTTTGAAAGAAGTATTGTATCTTGGAAGACATGTTTCCGATTGATCCTAATAGTTCCAATGCAGGGCCAAAATCTGTCTTAAGGAGATTTATATTCGCATACCTCACTTCATGTCATATCCTTCTAATTTCTACATTTTAGTACGTCGATATCTTAATTTCAGTAAGTCAAAATTCTATTCTATAGTTTGTAGTTAACAGAATATAATTCATGCACTAATTTATCCAACAATTGCTTTATTGCTAAACATAAAATGAGGTTCCATTGTTCTTATATGGCTATCTGGTTGGTTGTGTTTTACATCTCAGTTTTGTGTTTCTTTAGCTAAAATTATTTAATAATGAAGTTGATTATCGGTCATAATTGAAGGATTCTTATCCCTCAAAATGGTTTATGATACTGTTCGATGTTTCAGAAGAAGTTTGCTCCAAAATATCTGAATCCTCCTTGTACTCTGCACATTTCTTGGTCTTATGATTGAGATGATTTTTGTTCATATGACTTTAATCTGTATTACTGAATAGTAAAAGTAGTGTTTGTTAGTAACATCATTTGGTTGCAACTAACAAAATTAATGATCTGGTCAGTTAACTCAGTAAGCTCTTTAATTTTATTCTATTGAATTGCAATATGCATAGTTCATGTTTTTTAGTTAAGTGGTGATTGTGTTCTCTTATTTTGTGGCGTTCTTGAACTTTACAAGAAACGGTGAAAAATCTTCCCTTGTTATTTATTCTCTCAGTTTTGAAGATTCCATGCATTTGATTTTTCAGGGAGCTACCATTGTTGATCAACCAGTTGACATAGCCCTTGCACCAGATTATGTACTTCCACCTCAAGCTATAGCATCTGTTGGTGTATGTTCTCTTGACATGATATTTAATTTTCATGCACCAGATGCGCTGTTTCTCATTTAGCTGGACTGTTTATGTCTTCAGGCTGCAGAAAACAAGAATGTAAGTAACACTGGATCTGCTGTTCAAAAGGCAGAAGATGTTGTCAGCAGCATGCTGGCTAAGGGCTTTATCTTGGGGAAGGATGCGCTTAGCAGGGCCAAGGGTTTGGATGAGAAGCACAAGTTCACTTCCACGGCTTCAGCTAAAGTAACTTCTTTGGACCAAAAGATTGGATTGAGCGAGAAAATCGGCATGGGGGCAACCATGGTAAATGATAAAGTGAAGGAAATGGACCAGAAGTTTCATGTTTCTGAGAAGACAAAATCAGCTTTTACGGCTGCTGAGCAGACGGTTAGCAATGCTGGATCAACCATCATGAAGAACCGACATATTTTGACAGGGGTTTCGTGGGTAACTGGTGCTTTCAATAAGGTCACCAAAGCTGCTGGAGAAGTGGGGCAGAAGACAAAGGAAAAAGTGATCGAGGAAGAACATGGAAAGAACACTGCTGAAGGTTATGCCCATGTTCATAGCTCTGATTCCCTGAAAGCTTCTACAGGCGATACGAAACCCTCTTCTCCTCGGGGCTTAGTCCTTTAAAGATTGATCACCTAATCATCTGTATATATACGATAAAATTGTTTGGATAGTTCTACCTCAAATCCTAGCTAATTATTTTCACGTATGGTTTGACTGCTGACTGTTGTGGGGATTGCTGGTCATCAGACTTTTGTCCAGTTTACAATAGGGTTATGAATAAGTTGTTGGTTTTCACTGCGTGTATAAGATGATTGAATTTGTTGCCTCTGCATTTGTGCTGGAAGTAGAAATAGTTTCGTTTAATGTTGAAGTGATTTGTCTCGTTTTAATTGTCTGATTTCTTTATAGATAAGGAAATTACATCAAAATCAAGAAATAAATTCTGTATACAGGGCAGATATCAATTGGTACAGTGTTTTGTATATACGACTGATTATACTTGCCTTTGCTTACTTCCACGAGTTCTCAACAACTACCATTCTCCAAGATGCCCCCAAAAATTTCTTTTTATCACCAAGTGTGGTGCCCGAGATTTTGGCTGCTGCCCGACTAAACCGATAAATTCAATTGCAACACAGAGCATGAAGAGCTGCCAAAAAACTAGATCCTGTTGATGGTTCCTGTTTGTTTCCTGCCCCTGCCAAATATGGTACACCACGGAACACAATGCAAGGAAACCCATTTGTTATAGATGTCTGCAAAACCATCTTAAATCTCTCACCTCACCTCACCTCAATTGAAGTTGGGTTGACATATTGAACCAATTGCATCAACTGGAAGCCAAAATACTTTTTGCATTGGTTTCCCTTTGGAATTAAGCTGTTGATGTGTGTACTTCAATTTTGCCAACAAGTTTTCCCCCTTTTCAGGCAAGTTATAGGCGCCAAAATCTAGTTCCCGCAGATGCCCATTTGGCGATTGAAATTCCTTTTCAACATAGTATCTATCTTATTAACTCCATATACGTGGACTTAGTACATGCAACCTTCCATTTCCAAGAACCAGTAAATGCAATGTCAAGTGGGACACTATCATCTCCAGTGTAGAGAGAATCATTAGCACTATGTACTCCCAGCAGTTCCATAGTGAACTATTCCTTTAACTAATAGATAGGTGAAAATATAAAATTAGATTTTAGTGACACCAACCGACCTTAGCTCAGTTGGTAGAGCGGAGGACTGTAGTTGGTTTATAGCAGCTTATCCTTAGGTCGCTGGTTCGAATCCGGCAGGTCGGATCTTTTTGTTTCAAATATCTCTTTAGCTCAAAATTATAATTTTTTGCATCCATTCCAATTCCTAATGATTTAGTTTCACAATTGAAATTTGTGCAAAGTTTATTTGGCCCTTAAAAGTATTCATTTAACTTATTTTCACCATTTATCAATTTGTTAATGAAGCAAGTGCTATAGGTTCTTTGTTCACACTTCTCGTGCAAAAAAGTAAAATGCAAATAAAATAGAGCTTCTTGGCAACATTAAAGCGGCCGTGCACAACAATCTTAGCTATCATAAAAGACGGAATTGCTGATTTAATCGACCTGAGAACATTATTGAAAGCGAAACTTGTCATTTAAAATAACGATTTGAAAGTAATCTATTATATGTTCGGCCGAAGACCGAAGGCAAAAAAGCTCAGATGATAAAATATTTGGAATCATTCAATGAGTAAACATTGTCAATTTATGGTTAAGAATTGATCCATCACTTGAAATTTTCATCATCATCATCATCAGCAACAATACAATCAATGTCCAAAATCAATTAATACTCGTTCCCCTCAGAAGCTCTTCAATGGAGCTGTAACTTTCCACCGTTTTAGGCCAAAGAATAGCAAAACTTCCACTATAAAAGCTTCAATCCACCGGTCACATTGTCGACCATATCTGCAGGTCCTGCATAAGAATGGAATAAACGAATAAATGATTTGGTGACTTGCATACTAGGAAGGATTTGTGGGTCTGAAAAGAGCAGAAATTGCCTATAATTCGGACGTAGTCACATTTGTTGACTGTTGTCAATGTTCAGAACAAAGTTTTGACATCATGTATAGGCAGGCATTAGAGTAAGGTACTTACCTAATACTGCCATCACTGTTCTTGAATCTGGAAAAGAGGAATCAAGGAAATGAATTGTCGCTCAATAAAGAAAAGAATCTAGAATAATTCATAATGATCCAATATAATTACTTTAGGTAGTTCATTTAATCACTAGATGAGATTTAAGATGAAATACAAATCCAAAAAATGTAAAAGCAGGTAAAAGGGAGGTAAACACACGTCTAAGGGTGCAATAGCTTTTTAGAACTGTCAAAAAAGTACACAGGGCCACTGGACAACAAATTACTTTTTCATTTTGCAGCATATAAATTTTACATTGCCTTTAAAATGACATTGACATAACCAAAAGTACATATTAGCATTATGCAACAACAATGAGCCACAAAGGCAATTGTGGCACAAATATTATATTTTTTATTTGACGAGTGAGAATAACAGACTCCTTTTGTTACCTTGAATATGATGACAGTGTGTTCATGTGGCAAATGCAAGAAATATATAGCAAAAGTAGTCCCTTTACTCCGAACTTTGGATGTATTAAACCGTTAAGCTCTAGTGATGAAGCCCAATAAGGAACAATTGGTCTGGTATAAAAAGACAAACAAATATCATGTTTAATTTCAATTCTTTATCCTTTCTCGCTAGCTCTATTGCTTGCACATATCACCAATAGAATCTACCCTGAGCTTTGTATGCCAATGGACAAAGCACCACTTTCATCTTTTCTTACTGCAACATTGGCCAAAATCCACTGCCATCCACTCCCGTGTTTAAAAATGTTTTAAACCAGATAAAAAGGAATTTCTTTAGAAATGATACGCCTATAGGAGTTCAATAATAATGACCCTGCTTTAGAAATAATATGCCTATAGTAAATTTGATTATGCATTAAGTGAGATTTTTCCAACTACATCCACCAGCTTATAAATTTCAGATGATAGAGAAACTTTGTTAGAAATAATATACTTATGGTGAATTTGAGCACCCACAAACTGAGTTTTCCCACTACATCCACTTCGCCACAACCCCACTGAGAGTACTTCTCTTGCGGAGCGGAATGAATTCAATCATAGTTAGCATTGTGTTTCTCCCATTTGATTAACATAGCCATCATCAATTGTCAATCATAGTTAGCAAGTAAATTTCATACGTTTTATGAAATGGAAAGAACGCCATCTTGTAGATCAATGTAAAACCAAGTCACAACAAACATAAATAACTTTAAAACTCACTTGGAGCGATCTGTGTTCTCCCAGCATCAATAGTAATATGTGTTTGTAAGTTCAGTGATTTTGCCTTTGCCTGTACAGAAAAAAAGAAATTACAATACAGCTGAAATAAAAGAATAAAGTTCATGCATGATAAACTTCTATGTTGTAGCAAAACACAAAAGATAAGCCTGAAATACTTTTTGACGGCCCTATAATAAGTTTCTGCTTGTGAGACCAAGTTATATTCCAAGACGATGCCATTCCACGACCCCATAGCACAGATAGATTACCTTCATCCATTCACCTTTGAACAGATGACCTTGACTGATAAGTCCTACCACATGCATGGGCTAAGCCAACCCATGCCTAAAATGAGTTTAAATTATCAAAATGAAACAAATCCTTCCCCTTCTCGACAAAGTGCATCAGCAGTAGGGCAACAGTATGATGACAAACAATTTCCAACAAGTCAAAGGATTCCTTGATAAGTCATGCAATAGCAGTGAGGAGAACTCTAAATATAAGTTCAGTTGATTAGCCCTTTAGTTCCTTCAAATTGCACGAAAATTATCAAGTCGCGGCATCATCAAATGATACAAGTCACGGATAACAATATACAGTGCATTACTATGTCATTGTTAACATCCCCTTATTCAACAACATCTTGAGCTCCTCAGAGAAACTGATATCTTACACCAGTTAAATCCTATAACTTTTTCGGCTTGCAAAGATTACATTTTTTTCTCAAATACTGGGGCAAAAACCAGGTACACAAACAATAATTTATACTCAATTAAAATGCTTAAGAACAACGGTGTTTATCTAGTCCATGCATCCTGAGTGTAAAAGAATATTTGGTAAGTTCTTTCGAGTCTTTCACAAAAGCGCTGTGAGTTATTGTCCAACATGATAAATGACATAAGTATCACGTTACACCATGTCAAGTACACAAACACATGATTTATCTGGTAAACTGCTATAATATTTCAAATTGAAGCTAGTTCATGCAGGCGAAGTGTAAAATAAGGGACAAACACAAGAACGAACATGAAAACATGTTGATTCACAAAGAATACCAAGAATTTAAGAATCAATTATTTGTTGATTCGCTGCAAAATAACGAATGACTGATCTTGATCAACAAACTCGTTGATTCAAAATTGATTACCAAGATTGTACTGAAACAATTGGAAAATTCCAATAGTCTTTTCATTTAATTCGTAAAACAAAAAAAAAAAAAACTAAGGTCTTACAAAGGTTTAAATAGCAAGAAAACAATGAAAAGCCCTAAGACGCAAAATGACTAAAGAACCACTAACCAAAGACATTAATTAAAGTTCACTAAACA
>CAIGRQ010045665.1:0-19151 GCA_903798375.1 Fraxinus sp. D2006-0159
AAACATGAGTTTCATCAGATCCTGGTTGCATTGAGATAAAAAATAAGCTAATTTTTTTTTTCAGTGGGGGCGATCGTCCCCGCTGGGCCCTTCGTGAGTCCGCCCCTGGATTTAATAGAATCAGCAGAAAATGAATATCTTATTGAACTTTACTATAGTCTGACTTTGAAGGATAAGTGTAAGTCGAAAGGCGAAGTGAAATTCCAAAATCGTTGTTGATGGATAAATAGAGTGGGGAACTTAAAATGCTTATAGGTGTTTCTCTCAATTTGATCGCCTTAATTCATCCTCGTACGAAGATGATAATCAACGATTTACAACTAATACCATTCCAAACATTATCTATCTAGATAGCAATATACCCCTTAATTTATTTTTAATGCATTATAACTTCATTGGACAATGAAACAGCACGTTAACCTATGATGATCTCTATTAATAATGAATAGCATCACTCTCGTTTGGACTATATATGATAATTCCCTTGAAAAAAAATAACAACACAGGCGCGTACTCGAAAACATATTATCATGCATTCTTTTGAAAAACCAACATTTCCATACATTTAGAAGGTTCATTTAAAAAAGTAATGCTACAGAACAAGCAAAATTAATGTTGTCCAGAAATTTTACAGACAGTACCATCTTATCATAAACCTACAACTTCCCAACATACTGTTCAAATATCTGTATATATATTAAGAGGGTGTGTGGTAGAGATTAAAATCAGATTTTTTAACTTTTATATCGGCAATAACAACTGAAAATAATCTGCCCACCTCGGGTTATTGCCAGTATAAAAGTTAAAATTAACCTAAAATTCGGCATGCAAACAGGCCCTAAATACATGCTCTATGCATCCCCTTTATTTCATCTGGCAATAGAACATTAAAAGAAACTCCAAGATTTTATCCTTTTATTTCTTTTGCTCCATAGATCTGATGCCACAATCGATCTGTCCCTGTATTCCTATAAGATTAGTTCTTCCTTATTTTCAATCTGTACCCTCTCCAGTATATGCAGCCATACTGAAAATCTTAATCTGTACTATAATTTGGACAACAAAAATTTCAAGATTGAGATTTAAATTGTTTGTAGTTTTCTTTTGCTTCTTCTATGACCTTTTGGAGATCATTGAACATCTTCACAGAAGACTCAGAAAAGTTGTTTAATTGGCCAAGAAAAACTGCCAAGCTCGTACGGAACCGATCATAACCTGCTATCCAATCCTCGGAAGCATCGTCTCTCAACATATTAATACCAGAATCGTCATCATTGGTTCCAACTTGCAAGGCACTCAAATGAGAGTGATTCGCACCCTTCCTTTGGTTTTTCTCTTGATGCGGTAAAAAGTGAGCAACTTCAGCTGCCAAGTGCTTGATAGATTCCACGACTTCTAGCGAGGGCAATTTGTCGATCATCTCCAACCAGGTACCACACATGATATATATGGGCGGGCCACAGTCTCTTATAGTTGGGGGCCTCATCCTTTTGTTCCTTTTTGACTTGTTCTGTGAAAGATAGACGCACTTGAAAAGCCACTTATCTATATATTCCACGTATATTTTCTGGGCACCAATCCATTTTGTGAAGGTCAGCATTAGAGAGTTCAGTTCATTTTCGAGATAGATGGTAATCTGTTTACGGGAATCCGACTGTACAGCAATCTTTGTGCTTCGAGGGGCATGAGATACTGATATGATGTGAAATTGAAGCTTGTGGCATTCAAGCATCATGTTCCACATTCTCCTCAGTCTATCATTAGTAAGAAGAGTAAAGCATATGAATCAATAAGCAAAGACAAATAAAAATTCTCTAAAATTATGGAAAATGTTTCCATGATGGATATTCTGCAACTGCTAATAGAAGTAGTTGTTATGTAATCACGTAAACAAAATTTCTATGACAGTTAGCAGATAATAAGTTCTAGAAGAATTTTCAGTATTCCAAAATTATGAAGTTCTATGACAGTCGTAATGAACATCACGGAAAAGCCATTTTATGATGGTTTTTATGATTTTTATAGTAAACCTTTTATGACACCTCCTGTACATTAAAGCTCGTAGCAGATGCTGATCCATGCATTTTATATATATGTTGGAAACAAGTGAAATAAGATCATATGCAGACCACCTTTACATCAATATCAAATCAAATGCAATAGAAAGAAAACCATGGAACGAAAGGCCATTTCTAATTGGATGTTCTTTAACCTTATACATCTTATCTCCCATAGAGAAATGCAAAATACAACTCAGGGCATCTCTGAGAATTAAAGGTTAGTTGACTGTATCTTTTATGGACTGAGGGAAAGGTGGAAATAAGCAGAATTAGACAGTATCCCAGACCTCCAATCATCAGTTTTCCATGACAACATTATATTCGACTACTGTACTTGGCAACTAAATGTTCTTGTCTCTATCAAATCATTTCTACTTCATTGAAGCCTAACAAGTATACTCATTAAAGAACACCATAAGAAACAAGGTTAATCATAAATTCGCATTGGGATCAAGAAAGACAAAATCCAATTGCACGATCACAATTCCATATATTAGCGTCATCAAATTTTACTGTATATACATGAAATTAAAAAGACCAACCGGATTGTAGTTTTCTTATCAAATTTCAACACTTCAAAAAGAAATTGAAATGATCACATACGCAAAATGCTAAGATAAGGCAGTCTGGGCTACAGGTTGATCGTGGGTGGCACTGTGGCAGAGCAACTCGTGTACGGAGACATGTCCAGAGTTAGTGCACATTTGGCTTCGGTTAAAAAGTTTACGTGCAAGCAAGTTTCGAAAAAATATTTATTTTATTGGTCAAAAGTTCAGAATTAATCTTAAATATTCCTAATGAATTTCAGTGACTAATTAATCAAATAAACAGCAAAAAAAAAAAAAAAACTTGTGATTCTTGCTGTCTAAGCACTTTACACTTCTGATCAAAATTACTTCTAAGCACCTGAGCAGCCTGAAAAAGGAGTACAACGATCAGGTATCAGTTGATTTCCTCTACTCATTTAAAGATAAAATTGAAGCAAAGAAATTATCAAACTTCTGAAACATATGGTTTTACCTGTCCGAAACATGAAAATTCAACCGTAAAAGTATATCAAGCTAAAATCAACTATCATAATCACCAGTTAATCATACATTAGGAAAACCGTCAGTTTGTGTCCATACATTGATGTAGCAAATAAAGAGTTAACAATTGAGTAGTCTCTTTCATGGATATAGTCCAAAAAAAAAAAAATACTATCCAAGTGTGCATAAACTAGCATGAATGTAAAGAAAAAAAATATTGAAATATTATCATTCAAGCAAAATGAGAAATCATGGGCAACTTGAAATATGAGCTTCATACTTTTTTCCTATTAATTGCCAGTTTCGTTTGAGAAACCTGTGGTTAAGTAACACTATATCCAGAACCGCATGACAACTTTGTACAGCGAAAAGATCTAAGATTGTCAAGTACAAGTGTAAACCACCAGAAAGTAAATCCCACCACCCTTTTAAAAAATAAATTTAATAATTTTAATGATTATTAATGTATTATGTGCACATTCAAACTCTGAACATACCTTAACTTCATCATAAAGCTTCTTCTCCCACACATACAGCCTATCCAAGGTTGAGGCATGACTTCCAGAGACCATACAGAAGTTGTCAAAGAGATTATTAGTAACATTGTCACCATCATCTACAGAGTTCACGCCTAGAAGATTCCTAGACGAAGCCGAACGAGATGACACGGTCCGGTGCCAAGTTAAATACTTAACAGAAGTTTGAGGAGGCTCTAGACAAAGCAATTAAACCATATGAGTAATCACATAAATGAATGGAAAATATAAATAATCATTCCATATTGTGAACAAAGATTCCATGACCAATTGACCATCGATCAACTCCGAAATAATAGTTAATAACTGAAAAGCAGTGACAAATGCCTGCATTATAGGACTCCTTTCTGATTATAAGAACAGTAAAGAATTAAATGTAAAAGTGATATGAGGCATGGAATTCAGCAAAAGTAGAATTTTTGGCAGAAAATAAAGAAGCAACATCATGAGTTCATCCATTTTCTCATATGGTAAATTGGTAACTCTCCTTTCAGCCAGCTTGAAAGCATATGTAAGATTCAGAAATTTTCTTCACCCAAAAATTATTATCAACAATTTTGATATATTGACATGCAGACAAAAGAGTGAGAGTAAGGCATCAGCTAATGCTTTTATGGGTATGAGTGTTTGGTTGTTAAAGTTAAAGATGATAAGATGAATGTAGCGGAATGAAGATGCTAAGGTGGAGGTGCGATCATATTAAAATAGATAAGGTAATGAGAATAAATGCCAACAACTGGAGGTTGAGCAAATTGAGGACATATTAAGGGGATGATGACTTAGTGATTGAGGTGTGTTTTTGCATTGACCTAGAGAGGTAAGTGACATGTTTTCGGTGGAGCAAGTTAGAAGGGGGATAGATCAAAATTTAGAGCGCTTGTTATAGTTGTTAAGGATCGGGATGATGACTTAGTGATTGAGGTGTGTTTTTGCATTGACCTAGAGAGGTAAGTGACATGTTTTCGGTGGAGCAAGTTAGAAGGGGGATAGATCAAAATTTAGAGCGCTTGTTATAGTTGTTAAGGATCTAGTTGCTTCAGATCTTCCACTAAATCTAGCAACGAACAAAGTGGTAAGGATGAAGAATGATTGATGTAACTGACCCTAAATTTATTGGGAATAAGGCCCAATTTGTTGGTAGTGGTGGTGAGCTTATCAAATTATGAACTGAGCAGGTTCCTGCCATATTTACAACCTCGTACATTAGCAACCTCGGAATAAGAGATGCAAGTTGTCCACGACAAATAATGATACAAGGATGTTTATCTAGAAGGTCAACTGTTTATCATCAACTGTTCAAGTTCAAAAAGGCCCAGCTGCTTCATCAAACATAGATAAACACAAATAAGCCAGAGTAACGAGGGCATCTTGTCAAATACCAAAAGTTTGACCCCAGTAAAGTATCATCACAGCAAATTGGAAGGTGAGAAAGGACCCTAAGCTCACAGAGAGAGAATTGATCATCCAAGACTTTGTTAAGACATCTCGGAGGCGGTACATAACTATGTGATGTCACATTCAACTCGACTGAGAATATTTTAGCAATTGAAAAGTTAGCGGTTATATAACTTGCTTGGTTGTTTCTCTCTATAGGGTGTCTCCGGTGACCAAAAAAAGAAGGAAAAGGTAAAATAATAAATGCCTCAAAATAAAGAGCATGTTGTTCATTTAGTTTTGCAGGTTCAAGCCTCTTAGCTAAGATATAGGTTAAAAATAGCCAGAAAAGTAGGAAAACTTGTTTAAATCATCGGTTAAGAAAAAAGACAAATAATTTCTGATCATCTTCCCATATATTTCTTCTTTTATCTTTCAGCACTTCATCTTTCTCTAATCATCATAAGTTTCTGAAGTCAATGAATAGGTAAATCGCGAATCCCTGTACTATTTATTCTGTTTGGTTACAGAAGCTGTTTTACTAAAGGTTTCTAATAATCACAGCTATAAATTATTTGGGATTCATAACGGTGTTTTTTATGTAGTTGGAGGGAACCTTGTATCTAAGTTACTGTTGGATATAAACTGTCATTAATAATGAACTAACAACATTTAGCAGACTAAAAATTTGAAATTAAAACTGATTCATTACTGTTCCTCCCTGTCAAGGAAGATGAAGATGCTGTATTTATAGACAGTCAGACACCAACAAGTATCTGATAGCACAGTCCCTAGCAGAGTGATCTGGAAAAATTAAAACGGATAGACCAACCTTCCTTGACCTCACTTGGATCATCCCCACAAGATAAACATGATTTCAGTAATGCTGAGGTCATCGATCCACCTGCCACAACAAATTTCCTTGACCAGCTAGCACAGAAGAAAAAATAATATCCAGAAAAGGCAAGAAGAAAAAAATTAATTGAAGTAATCAGACTATTTAATGTCTTGGATGCACACTGCATTGCAGTGATACTTGGTGGCATAATTTTCTCATATACGGTATCGGAGAATAAAAAATATATAACTATGTAACTCAAAGAAATGGCCTTCCTTTCCTCCCAATTTTATTAATAACTGCAAGATTCTATCTTATCCAAATGATTGAGCAGAAAACTATTCAAGCCTCTCTATAATGCAATAGAGATGAATCCTAAAAAAGCGGTACATCAATTTCCTTATTGTAGTAAAATTGGTTTCACTGCATCTGGAAAATTAACTATTGCTCTAAAAGAATACTAAAAACCTATAAAAGCACATATAAGAGTGATCATGTGTCAGTCCATAGGGAGAGAAAGGAAGAGAGATATTACGCTCTTTCCCTGGGAAAATTGGACGGAAATGGAATTTGTTTGCTTCAAGCATCCGGGGAACTTCTTTTCCAGATTCAGATGCCTTGTCAAACAAATGCTCAATATCTTTCATGCTTGCAAAGAAGTCCTTAGGTGCAGATGTATCTTCTATCTCGGTTTCTTTCATTGGCGTTATCTTCACATCATTCAGATGCAGAAATCTCGAAGATGTGGCTCTTAATGGTGATAAATAAGGAGAGTTGTTTTTCTTCACATTCGAAAACTTGGTTTCAGATACTGCACTCCCTGTGGACATAATAGGTGAATCGCCGTTCATTACATTTTCTTTAGCCACGTTAACTTGTTCACTCTCAAACTTGGTTTCTGATACTACAGTGCTTGAGAGCATAATGGGTACATCATTATTGACAAAAATTTCTGTTGCCCTGTTCACATTTTCAAAACTTCGAACAAGTGTTTCCGTAGAAGGTTCATCAAATTCATCTTCTGATTCATGAGATTCTACCCTTCCAGGCGAGGAAACCTTCTCTTCTACGTCTTCCAATTCAGGAACTCCCTCCTCCTCTCTAAGCTCTCTAATCTCGCCAAAGTACTCCGAACCCTGATCAAATCCCCCGCCTTCTTGTGAAGAAAAATGATCGTCAACGGGATGAAAAAGACCAAAATAATCCCACGGTGGAGTTTCTGACAGGATGGAAGGTGTTTCAAATGATGATGCTTCAGGTCCTTCGGTGGAACGAGGAGTAGTGCTCAGAGGAGTAGTTGAAGCAACTGATAATGTGATGGGCACAGAAGGCTTTTCTTCAACTTTCTTGGAAAATGTACCTCTGAATTTCATATGATGAGCCTGGTGTCGACTTGTGATCGGAGGTGAAGGAGATGGTGATTTATTCACAGTGGTGTCCACTTGTTGGGACAGAGACCGAGAGGAAAGTGAAAACTGGGAGATAGACCTCTCAATCAATGCATGTGGCTCCGGCGTTGCACTTGTTGAAATATGGATGGAAGGTTCAACTTGAGAATCAGGTTCAATGAATCTCCTCAAAGCAGTACCTATGATTTTCAATTCTTCTACATAAGCAATATGAGCAGCTGCTAGAGAACACCTGCCATTAAGTGCTTGTTTGATTAATTTCTTTCGCTCCCGACAAAGCTGTAGGCCCTTGTCTTCTTCCAATCTAGAATTTGAAGCCCCCATTGAATGATTGCCAAAACAGCATACAGGATTCTCAGTTAGATTTGAGAAGTTTGGGAGCAAATTAGGAGAATGGTGTGACCACGTGCCCTGATCCCTTAAATGACATAAGAAACTTTTTGATGAGAAACATGGTAGAACTTGTTCGAATTAAGACGGAATACAATCAACAAAGAAACATAAGGCTTTCTGTAAAAGAACAGTTCCTAAAGCAGTATCACTTTAATAGCACTAAAATAGTAACTCCATTCTGTTTCATCATCCAAAACCATACCCTCATGCTTTTCTGCCAATAGAATTACATAACAGCTCATACAGCAAGAAGATCCAAAGATTTGCCACGAACAAAATCATGGTGAATTTAGCTTGCTTAGAAAAGCAAAAAGGCCCACGAAAATTACAATAACGAAAGGGTGATATTAAGCACAATTCATAAGCAATAAAAGTAATAGCTTTTCAAATCACAGCGTAGTTTGAAACTGTGAAACCTACGATTACTAAGTTCTATAATCTAACCTCAATTACGAAAACTTATATAAAATTAGATGGGAAATGCCACACATATTCATGAATAGCAATCAAAATCAAGAAAAAGAAAGAGAAATCCAAACCGAACAGCACGGAAATTCAATTCCAGGGAAAAAAAAGCATAAAAAAACATAAAGAAGCCCATGAAAGTAAAATCAAAGAGAAGGCAATGGAATTAAATCAAAACCGAAAACCCGAAAAACCCCAGAAAGTGAAAATAAAACCAATCAAAATTCTAATCAATCTAGCTCAGAAACTAACCGACACCAATCAGATTACTCAAATACCCCCCCAATCCTTCAACCCCTCTCCCAAAAAGAAATTCAGAAAGATCAAAACTTGAAGCCAATCAAGACTCAGAACACCATAACAAATGAACAGAACTGAATTGAACTCACATTTCCCAAAATTAATACTGAAAAAGAAAATTATGGGCTACAGCGTTCTTGTATATCCGATTTTTACCTGAGTCAGCTTATCTGAAACTTGAAGTCCAAAATTGATGTCAACGGTGCAGAAAACTCTTGAATTTCAAAGAGGATTATTACAACCCGAATTATATGGGAATTTTTCAGAGAGAAACTTTTGAAGATTGTGCGTGTATGACAGTAAGTCTGTCAGAAATGAAAATATCAAATCACACACTCATACACACAGTTTAGAGAGAGAATTGTACTTGAGTTTGCATGCAATGGAAAAGGTGCAGAGGACGACAAGAGAATACTGTGTGGATTATGGACCACACTTTACCATTTCTACTTTTTTTTTTTTTAATTTTTGTAAACAATTTTTCGGCGAGAGTCTTCTCTGTAAATAATTAATTATAAGTTCTTTTGCAAAGAAAAAAGCTAAAATCCAAAAGCGTTACTTTTACGCGGCCCGATTCGGCAAGTGTTCTTCGTGTGCAAGTCACTTTTTAATGACAATTCTACCCACCACCAAATATGTTAGTTACTAATGTCACTTATTCGGTAACTAGTAAGATAAGTGTGATTACAAAATTTTTACTCACGATACTTCGATAAAAGTTAGTCCTCGTCCAAGGTCTTCGCAACATAAAAGTAATGATTTCGATTGATGAAACTCCCTAAATGAATGAGCGATCATCCCTCTTTCGTAAGAATAGACATAATATAAGTCGAATAGTTTGTGTCTGAATTCAGATTCGGACCAAACTCTTTTTCAGTAGAATCATTCTCATTATCGAATACTTTATCCATGAGTCGTCGAGTCGTTAATGTTTGTCATTATGTTCCTATTGTAGATCGATTAGTTTAAAAACACTATTTGATTTATACTTTGTTTTTGTAATTCATTAATTTAAATTAAAATGAAATGGATTAGATCTAGATGACTTACCTAAGGAGTAACACACATGCAATTTGTCTCTTATTTTAAGTGTAAAGAACAATAAGAACTTACATGGAAGCAAGTGCCTCGTAGAGCACATGATGTCTCATTTCTTTATTTATTATTAAGGTATTATTCTTTTATTTTAGTACATGAAACTTAAAAGCATCCAAGAATAGAAGAATCTAGTGATTATTTTAACTTTTTTTTTATTTTAATAAAAAAGCAATTAGTGAATTTAATATTACCTTTTTAGAAAAATAGAAATAACATTTCGTGAAATATCGTGATATGCTAAATAAAGTTATAAAAAATTAAATAGGAGAGTCGTGTAAATGTTCAAAAAGGAAATATGTGTGTTATTTAATACTAAGTTCATGTTTGGTACACATTCGGTAGAGATTAAAATTGAAAAACTAGCCGTTATTGTTGACTTTTATTAGACGAGTGAGACTCAATAACGACCATATTTTCAATTTTAATTGGATTTTACGCTGTACCAAACATGGCCTAAAATTTTCATTTTCATTATTCTACTCATTTTCAATCACACATTCTTCAATAAAATAATATTTTCTATCACATCAAAAACTTTTCCTTTTTTTTTTAACCATACATTTTCTATCAATCTACTATTTCAGAATACATTCTTCCAAAATAATGTAGCTCAAACACACCATAAGTAGGAGAAGATGGGCTGTTGCCAAGCAAAAGATTATGGTGCCAAAAAGCAGAAACAAGAGCTTTATAGCTTTCATCAGATCTGAAAAGTTGGAACCATCATTAATCTAACGTATTGGATCATGGCATCATGCTAATGACTATATATGACTTACTAGTCCTAACTTTTGACATCATCTCACTTTAGTCGACACGATAAAGTAAAACGTTTCGTCCCAACCCGCTTGACACCTCTACACAAACTATTATATACAACTAATTCTTTTCATCGATAATGTTTGATGTGAAAATGTCCCCCATATTGGTGTATTTTTGGTTGAACTTTTTGTAGATTATAAGTAAATAGTCCTACAAAATGTGTCAATAAAAGTTGCGGATCACATGGAAGTTGTGAATAAAATTAATGTTTGACCAACTTATTAAATTGAGAAAGCAATGCCAAACATGAAATTTCAAGAAATCTAACATTTGTCGATTGTCGATTACTAGAACAACTCTATAATTTACGACAAAATAGTATGCCCGACTTCACAACAATGGAATAGAAGTACACATACCACACGAACAACGGATTTAGTAACTATCGGACTGCAGAGAAAACAAATGTTTTATATTTCTTCTTTGTACTCTATAATGTACTAAGAATCTCGAGTTAATTCTTATAGAACAATGAGTTTCCTATGCAAATGCTCTCCGATGGAACTTGCATCTCCATCATGGTCATGGAAGAGGAGGGTCAAAACTCCGACTAAACATAGAACTGAACCTACAAGAAGCTTGTCGTAGCGTTCCACCCAGTGGAATTTGAGCTGACTTGCACCGTAAAATGAGAGAGCCACCAACGACGTCATTACAATTATTGTGCTGCAATTCCATTATCATAATCCTATGTCAAGCCTCAGGAATTTCTAGAGAAATATTTACAGAAAATGTATAATACACACACACACACACACGATGTATATACACAACTTTATCTATTACAAATGGGAATCTAAGGTTTAATATTTCATGCTACCCAGATGTGATTATAACAGAATTCAATAATGATATAGAAAAAACAGAATTTCAAAACATTATAAATACCTGAATAACAGTACTATGATAGCAAATACCATCATAGAGGATGAGTTTCCAACAGCAAGAAATACTGGAAGAGTGCTTGCACAAGGAGACAATGCAGGAAGAAGAACAAGTCCAGCAACTGCCATTTTCTCCATGGGTTGGTTGTGGGAATGGCTGTGACTGCCCTTTCCAGACAGAAACAGTATGATATAACCACCACCAAGAACTATGAGCAGCAAAGATGCAAGTTTATGCACAGTTTCCTCACCCGCAATGGTGTTTGTTATGGTAATTGCTGTTATGCCAAGCAATGCAGTAGACATCACATGCAAAACTGCTCCAAATGTGGCTGCATGAAGATAATTAGCAAAGAGCAAAGATCACAAGAAACATAGTCACAGAAGACATTGGTATCATTGGATGACCTTTTATTCAGTTCAGGCTGCACAAATGTGATGTCATTCAAGGAAAGAATACAAAGATTTAGATGTCATCAAATGAAAACCAAAAGTTAGAATGTAAATTCTATGTTTTATCATAAATCAGAATTGATTGGTGGAAGAAGAGATTATAGACACAGCATGGCCAATTTCAAATCTTACAACATTCCTAAATGATTTTAAAAAAAATACTAATATAATCATATTTCTATCAGCCTGCCAAAATTTGAATAGGTTATTGATCAAGGAAGATTAAATCAAGTCTAGGTCGGTTCAAAGCAATTCCAAGGTGATAAATTCTTTTAAGTTTCAAATGGATACCTAAAGCTGCCAGTATATTTTATTTCCTAAATGCTTTAGTGTTTGTTTGGATAAACTTATAAGTTGCAAAAATTATATTGAGTGAGTGGTGGATAAGTAGGTGGTAGTTGTGGGTCCTACAAAATATGTGGTAAAAATTAATTTTTGACTTTGAACATTAAACATTCAATTATAAGGAAATTATAATGTTCCCCAAACATGGACTTAGTAAGGTTCTAGTTAAGGCCATGCAGTGCAAATTTCTGTAAGAAAATTATCAAAACGAGGAATTCAAATAAGAAGCTTGACTTCATTGACGACTACATCATCCTCAAATTGATTGATGAGGAGGATGACAAAATAGCTTTTGGCGGAGGATGTTGGAAGATAGCAAACTATTATCTTACTAATCGTAAGTCATACCCTGATTTTAGGCCTTACTAACAGTCACTCAAGCTGTGGTTTGGATCCATTTACCTATTCTCCTTATTTAATAATTGGACAGTGAAGTGCTTCTCCACATAAGGAAAACTCTTAGTGAACTTATTCAAAGATGATACGGTTCATGAAAATCTGTGTTTGTATCAATCTAAGTGCTCCCTGGATGAAAATTGGCAAGCATGGTTAAAAGAATGAATATTGTCCTATGAAAATGTAATTGGAAATACATAAAAGCTGCATTCATATTAGCATAAACCTCTCCCAGAGTCTATTTTAAACTATGATGGCATTGTCAAAGTAGAAGCATGAACCACACTACTCCTTCAGACCTATAAACACATTTATAATAGTTGAAAACTTGGATTCGCATTAGATGACCTTGCCCAAATATCACTTCAATAGTTGTATGTGTAATTGAATTTCTCGAGGAAGTTGAAAACATTGTGATCTGTTTATCCTAAAATCTGTAGTTAACAACATTTATACATTACCTAGACTCTTAGATTGTATCCTTACAAGGCCCCTATACTTTATTTTGATTTCAATTTTACCACACCCTCGCTTCAATGTACAACTTTTCTATGTTAATCAATAATCATCTGATATGGAAAACACAAGCACGCGGAGGATTTGATAGGGAATTTATCTCGACTAAGTTAACTTACTCTTGGGACTCTACCTAACAGAGGTAGCTGCAAACAATATGTAATCATATCCAACACCAGAAATTTACTACGTGAACTTTTTTATTCTGGAAACTTAATTGAACTCATAGCCTTCCCAATCTTTCATAGCTCAACATAAGCATCAAAATACTAAATCACATTGCATCAGGTCCATAAAGGTTACAAACAGCTAACATAAAATCACCATACATGAAATTCCCTTAATTTAATTTTGCAGAACGAACAGCTTGGCAAGAAGATCGCGGTTGCTGAAAATGTTAATATAACTGTTTATTAATTATCTTCAAAACTTGTCATCAACATTTAAACCAAGCAATCTACAGAAGCTCACGACGTTTGCCTACAAACAGCTAAAATCACATTTGTTTTGCTAAACTTTTTCTCCACAAAATCAAGAAATGTACTGCTAGATCTCACTGACCGCCCAATAATTATTCAATATAACTAAAACCCAGATGACCTTTTTGCAAAATCGTGTTTTTAAATGATACAGCATGATAAATACGATATTTTATAAAGGAAATTTCTTACTGACGACGAGAGTACGGGAGAGCGTCCATTTCTGAGCGCGACCAACAATGGAGAAGGGCAGCCAATGGGTTGGTATGAAGGAATGTAGGAGTGACACGGTGGCTATACCTCCGATTGTTGATAGATCCTCTGCGTTGATATTGAATTTTCCATCTTCCATTTCTTCTTGTTTTGTGGGTTTATTTGTTGGATTTGAAAAGGAAAAAACAAAATTCAATAAATTTTAACCTACGCCTCACATTTAGCATCTGCAAAAACAAGTTGAGTTGGCAGGTCATGTGGAAGATCGGATTCAGGTGAGAATATGGGGGATAATTTTTATAATCAACTTTGCTTGTTGAAAATTATTGGTGAAGTGGTCTAAAACTATAGTGAAAGTTTAATTTGGTATAATAAGTTTAATTTGATTGTTTTTATCACCAAATTGCCACCCAATTAGTCGATTATACCATTTTAGAATTTTTCTGTTAAAAATTGCTTGAAATCAAGTCGAATTGTTCATCCAATTCAAAAAAATACTTGTTCATACGTGTATTGATGCTTCAAACAAACTTAACCATTTTTTTGTTCAGTTAAAAAATTTATTAAAATCAAATCTGCTTTCATTTTCATCAAAAATCTCATACAGCCATCAGGGTCTCCAATGGTTGAAGTATTAAACGTCCCGTCAAAAACATCAACTGCCACCAAGAAGGCCAACAACGCTACCAACAAGCCTAATGCCGCTGCCCGCCACGATGATGCTGTCCAAGAAACCTGCCTCGCCGCCATGGATGATACCGATATTGGGAATCAACCCTTGACAGCAAACCTGATTATAACTTCACTGGAGACTCGATATATCACATCATGATCAAAACCCTAACGGAATGTTCAGATCCTGTCACCGACCTTGTTCGTTTTCTTCTTGAGGCTTCGCTTTAAGAATAAACATTCTTCTCTCCTCCCAAATACCATCCTTCCTTCTGTTCTACACATGAATGTGAGTGTCTTAACATCTCCTGGGCTTAACATGAAAAGAAATTGATTTCTTTTCTTTGCCATTTTCAATCTACAATCTACAGGAGTAACAGCCTACCGCTAATGGTTACAGAATCCTTCTGTTCCATCTAGATATTGGATTCCAGTATTAAGAATGAAATCACAGAGGACATTTTTAAGCTCCTTCTGTATTTAACAACTATCACAAGCAAAGCTCTTCTATTCAAGATTATTTATGTTTTACATAATGAATTTATGAATACCATTTCAGGATTTGAGTGTAAACCAGTTAATAAGCACTAATTCTCAACATCAAATTCCTATTTGTTGAAGAATATATTATTAAATCTCTACAAGACAAATTGATATTCGAGTCCTCAAGCTCTTTACTTGCCTGAGATACCTTTGAAGAAGCTACAGGAGACGACTCAGAAACACTCGATATTCCATCTCCATAAATAAGCAAGCCCGTGCAAGTTACAACACTGAACAGAAAAACAATAATAAACTGTAGAAATTCAGGAAATATAAAATTACTGAAAGGAAATAAGAAAGAAAAATCCCCTAATGTCCTCTGTTTGCCTTTCCATTCTCTCTTGTACCACAACCAAAGAAAAACTGATTTTCCTTCATATATTTAAAAGTGTCCGCATCTTCAAATGTATGTTTATCTAAACTGACAGTTGCATACTTACATGGTTTATTAACAAATAGTAAAAGTCAATCCTGGAATCCTTAAAGCTGGAACTTATAAGCTAATTTAACTTTCTATAAGCATGTCAATCGTAATAAAGAATTTGCCATTGTGAACTGAAAGCCTAAAAAGGAGTTACCATATATACATATATTCATACACAAGCATCCTCAGACATATAGACACATCTTACCAAGATTGAAGCTCACCAACATGACAAAATGCATAAAGCAAAATCACATCTCATCTGCTAAAAGACCCTGAATACTCAATTGCCCCAATATGCAACACAACAGTTCTGAAAATGAACGAGAAATAAATGTACATATTATGCATGCCCTCATATTATAGGCTTTTCTCATCCAGTGGTCGACCATATTCACTCCCTTACTATATAGGATCGAATTGGAATCTCCAGCAGTAAAATTTGAAATAGATGATTTTAAAATTCCACTGCAACTGCAGTCTGAAAGCATCAAGGATAGAGGCTTGTGTGTGAATAAGAAACCGAGGTTTCTATGAATCCCCCCTAGAACCTCAAATGTAGTATCATTAATTTAAAAAACCAAGAAAACAAACCTGTAAAATCATGCATTTTCTCTCTTTATCATTTGAAAGTGTACAAACCTCATTAATAACTATCGCAAAAGATACCTCCAGTGTTCTAATATTCTATTTACAGAATAATTGCTGCGATCCATTTTAAGCTTAACCGGAAAGCAATTAATAAGCACTGAAGTCTAGCACAATTCTTTCATTATTGAATTTTTACGTTCTTAAATCTGTGCAGGAGGGACTCTATTGATCGTTGTAGCTTGGTGCTCTCTGCTTGCCTGACAGCCTCGGCTGCCTGGTGTAAACTTTTGATTCCACGACCCAAACTAGCAACCGATGGAGCCACAGGAAATGTCTCTGCAGCACATTCAATTCCATCTCCATAGAGTAGCAAGCCTGTGCAAGTAGCAATACTACATCCAAAGGTAGCCCAGGGCAAAACTCCAATGGGTCTGGCTCGACGTTTCCTCATTATTTCATAAAAAGCTGTTCTCATGGCAGAAAGACTAGTTTTCTCTGCAGACGCTATAACACCGTGAGATATGGTTCGGATTTTCTCAGCAGAGACAGCAGCCTTCAGGGTAGAACTTTTCAACACAGAACTCCCCATTCCTGGGGCTACCACTTTTGTTGGACCAAGACCCTTGCCAAGTGCAAAAACAATCTTTTGTGATTGAGTCAACAAAAGTTTTAGCGAAGTTGGGACATGAAAGGTTGCAATTTTGACAAAAGTTGATGCTGGAATAACTTTAGTGAGGGAAGAGACTCCAAAAACTGCTGCTGCACCTGCCCCAACTGCCACCACTGGTTTATCAGCCAACAAGTGCTTCATGTTACTCTGGTGTGAGATTTCCTCATTATCTTCACAATTAGTTATAAGCTCTTCAACTGTACTTTTAACCTCTGGAGGAACTGGAACAGGGGTTTTCCAGTGTTTCCTTAGTCCAGCTAATACGCTAGCATCAACTACTGCAACTATTGATTTGAACTTCTTAGTTTGGCTATGAAGAGCTTGTGCAAGAATAGCATGTGACTGATCCTCCACAGGAAGATCACAGAACTTAGAGTTTGCCAAGATGGGGTCTCCTATTTTGCTCAAAGGAAGCCGGCCAGCATTATTCAATGCAATTCTCAGCCCCTCAATTGCAACACGAAATAAGTAAAATTCAGATAGGAGCTGGGAATCAACAATTTCTCCCTTGTTAACATCACTAAGAAGTTTCTGAGCACAAGCCAGAGCCCTTCCCATAGAGGGGATGTCAACAAATATGTCATGCAAATCAACAAGCAAGGGATAGGCAGATTTTGCAAACTGCGGAGCCTCATAATCAACTAGAGGCCTAACATCTTCACTACTGAGTTTCAAAATTGTACTTGACTGAACCAAATATGTAGAGAGCAACTTCACCCTTTGAGACTGAACATCATTCATAACATAAAAACCCCTCGACCTCACAGAAACCATATCCCTTCCACGAACCAAATTACTCGGCTGAAAACCAAAAGCACCTAGAAATCCATTTCCTGATTCCACCACCTGCTCTACCCCTGCGTCCAAACCACATTCACTATCTCCATCAGTGATGCACTTCACGAAAGGCAATTCAATAGTAAGAAATGAAGAACTAACTTCCTCAGCAGCCTTCTTGGCAGCCATAACATGGGCATTGAAACTCACCCCAAAAACTTCCTTCAAAAATAAACTCCCTGCCACTTTCTCATACTTCTCGGTATTAGTCTTGTGCACGAAACATCTTTTCAACACCTCAAATGATGATGTTGGAATGGCGTACTCATGAATGCTATCACCATTTTCACTATTCTCACTTACCCTAATGTCCGAATCATTAAAGCTTCCCATGTGAACAACAACAGCATCAGGCTTAATCCCTCTTATGAGACACTCAGCATCCGAAGCTGACCTTTCTGATAAATTCTGAACAGACAATATATAGATAATAGACTGCGATTCAGGCTCACGGATAGCATAAACAAACTGTTTCGTACTTTCAGGCACCGGTAACTTTTTCACTATTCCATCTGATGCTCTTAAATCATTATTGACTCTAAATGCAGAAAAAGGCCATATCCTTTGCATATATTCCACCACCACCCCCATAACGAATATATACACGCTTAGCTTAATTTTGGCATATAAACATCAAAATCAGAAATACCCAGTTGCAAGATTTTATTTATACTCAGTCAATTCACCAGCAAAGCATTCAGATAAAAGAAAACCCAAGTGACATATACATACATACATATATATATGTATGTATGTGCCATAGATCCGTATGTATGACCGTAACAGGGAGAGAGAGAGAAAAAAAAAAAGGTTTTTTGATATACCTTGCGTGGCTGATCAGGGAAGAGAGAGAGAGGTGCCTTCCCGGGGATGAGAGCAGTTCTCTCTGGAAAAATCGGCTGAAATAATAAGAGAGGCCGCTAGGCCGATAATAATTTATATACGAAAATAGTTGAGCCGGTTTTTTTTTTTCTCGTTAATTTTTTTTTTTTTTTTTTTTTTATTTTTTCAGAGATTTTTGCAAAAAAATAATTTATAAATCACAATATTCTACAACTTCTTGTTTGATATAACATAAAAAGTTGCTAAAAGATTAATGTCAAAGTTAATAGTTAATTTTACCCGCATGAAAGAAAATATGGACCTAATTGATCGTGGGCTCAGCTCGTCCCACAACGGTTCGCGTTGATTTTGAGACGAGCTATGACAAGCGGAGCTCACCTTTTTTTTTTTCCCCATGACCCGACTCGTGGACCACTCACACTTTTTTTGAGGTACTTTATTAATTTCACTACAATATAAAAGTGGCTAAACTTTGGCTCCACGTGTCGCAATGTGGTATCGTCGTAATTAATTATTATTTTTTTTGCCGCTCAACCACTCCTCTTCTCCACTCAACCACTTCTCTTCTTTCTCCATTTTTGCACCCAATCAACCCGTACTACGTTCAATTCCCCATTCTTCTTCTTCTTCTGTTTTTGTGAAGTTTTCATTGATTCTTCTTCTTTGGCCATTAAGCACGGAGTTAAGCACGGAGAGGATCATCAAATAGGTATTTGATTCTTACCTAGATAGAGACATAGCCTTTGTCGCATGGTGACTTTTGCTAATTATTTTGTGGGTTATTGATTTACAGGTGGAGAGAATGGGGGAATTTTTGGTTGCAGAAGAAGTAGGGATGAAGCATTTACGGAGCTAGACGATACGTGACGCTCGTGCCTTCATGCACAACGGAGGCATGATTGATGCCTCCGTTTTGCTTGTAAGAATTAATCACACAATCTCCATGTTGTTAATGTCAGAAC
>CAIGRQ010045711.1:0-10122 GCA_903798375.1 Fraxinus sp. D2006-0159
GGGCAAAGCAAAACAATAAAGATGAAGATGCAGAAAAGTGTATTTTCACTTAAAACAGTGTAACACACAAGAAGTGACGCGTGCAAATAATGGTTATGAATGATTCAATGATAGATTCGTATAGATTATAATCATTTGCTTGTTAGGGGGAGTGAACTATCAGATCTTATGCCCAATGGTGTAAAAGACACTTCAATAAAGGATTAATATGCATTAATATCACACAGGAGTGAAAGTTCCCCATGGTTCAAAGTCTACTTCCACTCATCCAACTTGAAAATTTAGCCCTTGTTTGGGCAGGTTCAAAATCACGATCAATTCCTTTTTCAAATCCTGTTGCAGTTGCACGAGCCCTTCCCGCGTGCCACAAATGACCTACTCCATTTTAATGAAAAGTTGAGGGGAAATGAGTTTTGGAATAATGATTTTTTTTATTTTTTTTTGGAAAGTGTGTGGTTAAAAAATAAGAAAAAGTTTTCGATTTACGTGTAATATTATTTTATAAAAGAATGTGGGTTGAAAATGAAAAAAAGATTTGGAAAAATGGGGGCCAAACAAAGATTTAAATGCATCTTAAATTTCAGCCTCATGCTTACCTCTGTAATCAAAAGTTGAAAATAATATGTTTAATTCAGTTAGAAACAGAAGTTACGCAAGTCAATCACCGAATATGTCGCAACAACCTTTCAATCCAATTAACAATTAGGATTAACACTTTAAGACTGTATACTACACATTGTTCTAAAAGACGTAATGCAGGGCGAAGCGTGGAGGCCAAGCTATGAGCTAGGCGAGCTTAGGCGTAAAAAAACGTTTCCTTATTTTAATATTATTTAAACTTTTAATCAATCAAAAAATCATTTAGTAATTAAAATAATACTTATCAAACATCTAAAATAGATTTATAGAAACTTTATACATTTTTTTTTTCCAACAAAAAGATAAGTTTCAAATGTAAATTAACTTTAAGTTTTAACTTGTAAAAAAGATAATAAGCGCCCATATAAGGCGCCAAACCACTTGGCTTGGCATTTCTGCCACGGGGGTGCGCCTTTTAGAACACTGACACTACAATGATCAATGACCAGGAACCATAATTACAACCATAAATAGAATTATTCAGTATTCTTAAAATTAACCAGCATTAATTTACCTTGTTGATCAATGACCAGGCAACCATAAAAATGTATGTCCCAACTCCAAGACGAATAATTAAGAGGGACTCAATTTGAACTCTGAAACAGAGAGGAAATTCAGAAGAAAATGTAAATAATTACCTGATTCACGTAATAAAACAGTAAAAAAATCACCGTAATATTGAATTACACTTATCCCAACTAAAGAAAAAAAACACCATAGAAAAAGCGACGAAAACAAAAGAACAAATCTAGATTTTCCATAAACTAAAATATCTCACCCAGCATAACAGGGAAAATGCGTGAAAATATGAACTTTAAAGGAACGGGAAGAGGGTAAACACTAAACCGAAACCCTAGATAACATTTTGTTTCCTCTACATTAGAGTTAGCGCGTGTAACGTGTGATATACACGTCACTAATAGGAGATTTACACAACAGATATAATTAGGATTGTGGTAATCAATGCAGCAAGTAGCAAATTAAAATCGCTTCCAACAGCAGAAATTATTCAAAACATTTAAAAATTAAAGAGAATTAAAAGGATAATTACCTCTTTCAACCTTGAATCCAAGCTCCAGCTCTTAATTTAAACCCAAAATAAAGCTCCAATTTTCCCTATCTCATAAACTTTTTGCAGCTGAAAAAATCAAAAAAATTGAGAAAAAGAATCAAAATTTTCTCTAGTTTTTTTCTTTACCAGAGACCCTTTTTGCTCTGTGTTTTGAAAGTCTGAACGTTTCTTCTCTCCGTCGCTGAATTTTCCTTTTTGACCAATCTGAGATTTTATTTATTTTTAATAAAATATTATGCCATTTTGCTTGTTTGGTCTGTTTTTAGTTCACATTTAGGTACACGTGCCAGGCGTGTGAGTCGCCAGAGATATCCCAGATTACGGGTCGGCCCCGCCATGTTAAAGGCCCGGGTGGCTGTGGCCTGTCTCAAATACTTGGATCCGATAACCCATTAGGTCAACAATATATTCCAAGTTTGAATATCTACAACTTTGGTGCACCAAATTTTTATTTTGTGACGTGATCTAGGTTGGAATATCTTTTCAATTAATTCTAAAATTCCTCTGAATTTCCACATTTGTTCAGGACACTACAATTTTGTATGTATAAAACTACACGCGAACGTGATTTTGTGAAAAAAAATTCTTACATTTCATTAATACTTCTTCCTTCTTAACATTTTTATACGTTATCAACAAATCAAAATTAATCAAAATAATAATAATCTTAAGGTGTTTTTGAGCCACATTATTTTGGAAGAATATATTCTGGAATAATAGATTGATGGAGAATGTATGGTTGAAAAAGAAGGAAAACTTATTAATATAATGGAAAATATTATTTTATTAAAGAATGTATGATTGAAAGTGAGTAGAAGAATGAAAATAAAAATTTTAATGTGTACCAAACAAGGTTTTAATATACGAAAAGATCATAGATAAACAAAGGACTTATTAGGTAGCAAATATAGCCCCTGTTTGGCCCACAATAAATTATAATTCTTTTTTTTTTCTCTTTTTATCAACTACGCATTCTTTAATAAAATAATATATACGTAAACCCAAAATTTTTCCCTTCTTTTTTAACCATACTTTCTCCAAAAAAATTATTATTCATCTCATTATAATGGGGGCCAAACGAGCGCATAATCCATCCATCAATCAAGAGCCATGCTATGTACATACACATAGGAGTTGACATAATGTCAGTGAAGTGGGGCCCATGCTACAATATCGTGGGTCCCACCCCACTCATATTATGTGAACATCTATGTGTACATCTACGTACACAGATCAATCGATGAGGCTTATTCTATGTTTTTTAAGTCAACAATCTCCGTTGCTTCATTAAGCAAAACCGCCACATAGAGCCTGCGCAATGAACAGAAGAAATGCATGAAGCTAAAGACATGAGAAGCAAGCTCGTGGACCATTGTATTCTCCCCACGAGGAATAAGGACCATTACCAACTTCTCTTATTAGATTAGACACATCACTCAAAAGGTAAGGATTTTGACCAAAGAAAATGAGACGAAGACCTTGGAAGGCACATATAGAGTCACAATATTTCACCAAGCTCAAATGGTAGTCAAGCTTATGAGCAAAGAGGAGACTGTTCCAGATAGTTCGGAACTCGTCATCATCAATGGAGAAGAAGTCCACCATATGCATAGCAAAATGTACAACCACCAACCCTATATGATCACGAATCATCCCCGCCCTCCCACACTCCTTATCGATCCATCCTTTACTCATTTATCTGGCAGTAAGCTAAGCGCGGTAACAAGAGGCTCCATAGGATAGATTTCTCGATTTTGATTAGTAGACAATACACAACATGGACGTGGTCAATTGGTCATTGCACATATTGTCTAATCATTACATGATTGAATATCAAGGCTAACAATTAATCCAATCTTGTTCAACAAGATCTTGCATCGCTTAAAAATTTACAAGGAACTTTTGGACCAAGTTCAATGTAGTTGATTTTATCCAATGAATGGACGGATCATAAACAAGTAATACAGTTTACTTGAAAGACTACTAAAAACCATTGAAGTACATGGAAAAGGTGCCAAACTATAGCCTGAAATGAAGTTACCAATTCGACTTATCAGTGTTTCGCCAAATTAAACCAATTGATCCTTAGCAAACAAACATTACTCCTACATAAACAACAAAGTACATTATACTTCTCCATTTTAGGCCCTTCTAAGTTAACAGGCCAAAAGCCAAGAAGTTATTACACTACATTACACACTGATCTTTTCCCCAAAATTTCCAGTTTCTCCAAAGCCAATTCATAGACTAAGCAGGTTTGGGGCAGATTGTGAAGGATTAGTGAGCATGTGAACGATTTCCCTCATTGTTGGCCTGGCCGCACTCTCATCCTCCACACACAGCATTGCAATCTTGAACAAGTTTATCACACCGGTTAGAGGATAGTTGACGAGCCTAGAATCCACTACTGCTAGTACCGAGGCAGCATCTGACAGTTGAGAGAGCTCTGATATCGTTTTCCTCACCCACCTCACTATGTCGACACCATCCCCAAACTCCCCCACCGGCTTTCGTCCTGTGATCAGCTCTAACATCACCACCCCAAAGCTGTAGACATCACTCTTTTGGTCGACTTTGAGAGTGTAGGCATATTCTGTTGCATTTCAAACAAAACAAAAACTTGTTAAAACACAATTAATGGAGTAACCATATCTATTCTGATTCATTTAAGTCTCGTTACAAGCCCAGTATAACCAAATTAACGACTGACCTAAACATTGTTAGAAATCCAGAAGAATAGCAATGCAATAAACTGTAAAAAAAACAAAATATTGTAGTTCAGAAAGAACTCACCTGGTGCAATGTAGCCATAGGAGCCAGCAATTGAGGACATGCATTCTGATGCACCAGCATCGTGTAAGAACTTCGCAAGTCCGAAATCAGCCACATGAGCTTCATAATCTGAGTCAAGTAGAATATTATTCGATTTCACGTCTCTGTGAATAATCGATGGTGAACAATCATGGTGTAAATAACATAACCCCTTCGCTGATTCTACTGCAATCCTGTAACGCGATTCCCACTGTAAATGACCACCCTTGGCACTGTGCAGCATCTCACCTAAGCTTCCATGAGACATGTATTCATACAGCAATAAGTTATTCTCGTTGTTCGACACATACCCCAATAGTCTTACTATGTTCCGGTGCCTGATTCTCCCTAATGTCTGAATTTCAGCCATAAATCCATGATCAGTTCGACTATTACCACAGCATGTTAATCGTTTTATCGCAATGTCAAAGCCATTTGGCATGGATCCTCTGTAGACAATCCCAGCTCCACCTTTCCCGATTATGTTCTCGTCTTGTATGCATTCTATTACGTCGTCCACTTTGAAGTCCAGCCTTTGGAATGCTGTGAGTTTCCAGGATCTTGATTTCTTGAGCTTTCTCTTTCTAATTGTGATAAAGGTAACCGCCATTAGTAATAAAACAAAGACCACTGTGATTATAATGATCAACATATTTGATTCCCTCGAATGCCTTTTATGCGAGTCTTGCAATGAACTCGAAGCAGTGGAACAAAATGTACTCTGAGGTGCACAGAGATTAGGATTTCCTTTGAAAAACAGATCATCCAGGTCTCTAAACAACCCGGTTGTCGGTCTTCTGCCTGAAAAATCATTGTAAGAAAGATCTAAAGTTGTTAGACTTTTCATTAGTCCAATTGAACCAGGAATTACGCCAGTAAGTTCATTCCTGGACAGGTTCAGAACATTCAAATTCTGCAGTACAGAAATCTCCTTGGGAATCACACTGTCTAAATTGTTTCGACTTAGATCAATGAAAGTCAAGTGGGAACAACGAGCAATGGAAGCTGGAATTTTGCCTGTCAAGCTGTTGCCACTGAAATTCAACTCTGAAAGTTTTTTGAGACTGAAAATTTCTTCAGGGATTTCGCCAGAGAACTTGTTCGAGTCAAGGAACAAATTCTCAATATTCATCAGATTCCCAATTGCAGGAGGAATTCTCCCCGTAATCCAATTATTCGACAGAGCAAGATTTCCGAGAGTATTCGCCGAAATCTCCTCCGGCAGCTCTCCGGTGAAGAAATTATCATTTAGCTCAAGCATATCCAACTGTGGCAAATTGAAAAATCCCGCGGGAATTGTTCCGTTTAAGTAATTCTTCTTTATTCTGATCCGAGTCAAAGACTTGCACTCGCCCAACTCACCAGGAATCGGACCATAGAAATAATTATCCATTAAAATCAAAGTCTTCAGCCTTCCTCCTTTACACAAGTCCTTTGGGATAGTTCCAGTCAGGCGATTCTGCGTAACATCCAGCAGCATTAACCTCTCGTTCCGGCCAAGATTTCTCGGCAGTCCCAGAGTGAAATTGTTATTCCATATCTGTAAAACTTCAAGATTAGGCAGGTCCCCGATGAACCCCGGAAGAGGACCCTGTAATTTGTTCTCAAACAAATGAAGCAGAGTCAAATTCTTCAATTCAGCAAAACTTTCCGGTATCTCTCCAGTAAGAAGATTAATGGAAAGGTCCAGTGACATCAGACTGACCAACCCCGAAAGCTCCGGCGGGATATGGCCAGAAAGATTGTTCACCTGAAGAAACAAAGTGTGCAATTGCTTGAGATTCCCAAGACTCGCCGGAATTTCACCGGTGAGATTACAGCTTCCAAGATCAAGTAATCGGAGAGTGGCTATGGAGCCAAACTCCGGCGGAACTCCACCTTCATAGCGATTATAGTACCCCAAAGAAAGCTCCTGAAGGTTCGGAATGTTAGCCAGGGAGGATGGAATTTTTCCTCCCAAGCTGTTGCCTTGTAACGCCAACACCGTCAAGCTTTCGAATTCCGAGTAAATTTCCGGGATTTCCCCGGAAAAATAATTCCCTCCGAGCTTAAGAAATTTCAGTTTCTTCAACTTGACCAACTCGACGGGGAGACTTCCACTGAAATTATTGTTGTACACGTCCAAAACTTCGAGCTCTGTCATTTTAAGCACGAGTTCTCCTGGAAACGTCCCACTGAAGAGGTTCCATGAGATATTCATGTGCCTCAACTTCATTAATCTAGAAACTTCCATTGGAATAGATCCAGTAATATTGTTACCGGAGAGAGTGAGATTAAGAAGTTCACTCAGCAGCCCAATCTCCGGCGGCAGGCTGCCCAAAAGCGGGACGTTGGTGACGTTGAGAGATATCACCCTGAAATTATTGTTGCACGTCACGCCGGAAAATGTGCAGTGCACTGAAAGAGAAGAGGACGGCGTGGCAACCCAGTCATCAAGAAACGACCCGTTAGCTCCGACCATGGAGGATTTCAGTTTCAAAAGAGTTTCAAGATCCGATTGTGCAGGAGTAAATATGCATGAAAACAATATCAAAATCAAGAAAATACGAGGAAGAAGAAATAAAAAAATTCTCATTTTACCAGCTTTTGTGAGTGAAACGATGAATACGAACAGATATTTGTACGGGTGAGAGTGAAGAAGGAGGGTTTATAAAGGCTAATTTAAGTACTGGGGCATCTCACTGTAACACTGTTGTATAGTGGCAAGGAATCGAATGGTCTGTCTAAAGAACTACTGAAATAAACAAAGTGAAAATTCATCCTTTTCTGTTAAGAGGCCGTTATTTTGTAATTCCCCACTGTATACGTTGTTGATTCTACTAGCGCCGTTATAATATATTGACGGCGTTAAATGGCAGTTTGAATGACAGGTTTTATGATAACGTTGACTCTCAGACCCTGCCAGCTCTACTTCTGACATGGGTGGCTCCAATTTGATATTGATCCATTGTCGTTTTAAAAGATTCAAACATCAATACGACAGGGTACACTTCTGGTTGTGGGCCATTTTGGACTTTTTGGGCTTTTCCTAGAAACGATTTTTGGCAAATGTAAGACATTAGGGGCCCATGTAGATTAAAGGCTGCAAGTGTCTTTTCCCAAACGGACACGATTTAGCCCTGTGACTATTTGGATTTTTTAAGTGACAAGTCTACTATCCTCTTTTCGTTGTATCCAAACAGTCCCTATCCATTCTCATCATGTGAAAAGTCAAGCAATTCATAAGTATCCGTTGTCCTTTGTTACAAGTAGAAACAAAACCTCATTCGTAGCCAATGATGCCGTGTTCGTTCCCATTAATTTTAAGAATTAATTTATATGTACATCATATTCTACATAATTATTTACATAATCATCAAATAGCGGCTTCTTATTGGAGGCGCCTGGCAATTCATAAGTATCAGTTGTCCTTTGTTACAAGTAGAAACAAAATCTCATTCGTAGCCAATGATGCCGTGTTCGTCCCCATTAATTTTAAGAATTAATCTATATGTCTCCCAATAGGGGGCCGTCATTTGACCATTATCATAATTTTAATCGAGGCCAAATGGGGTTAAGTTGTTTTATTTTATACTAGAAAGTGGGATTTTTTCAAAATAATAAGTAAGGGTATGTTTGATGGGTAAAAGTAGAAAGGAATTCAAATTCCATGTTAGTTGGAAAATAAAAATTCATTAAACCAATAGGAATTCGTTTTCCATGAAAACGAATGATTGTATATTGGAATTAGGTTTCCATTTCCACGTTGCAATTAAACGGACAAAGTGAAACTTATTTTCCTCGAATATGACATTTTTCATGGAAAATATGGCAATCAAACATAACCTAAATTTTTCTCAGAAAAGAAGAAAAAGTAAGATATTTGCTTATACGCTTAGCCAAACATGTTCTGTTTAGGAATTCGTTTTCCATGAAAACAAGAAAAATGTAGTTTAAAGTAGTTGTACATTGAAATTCTGTTTTCATTTCCACGTTGTAATCAAACGGACAAAGTGAAATTCGTTTTCCCCGGAAGTGATATTTTCCATGGAAAATGTGGCAATCAAACATAGCCTAAATTTTTCTCAAAAAAGAGGAAAACTAAGATATTTGCTTATACGCTTAGCCAAACATGCTTTATTTAGTTCTCGATCAAATACAGTTAAAATTAAGCAAACATTTCGTTCTCATTTTTGTCAACCTCTTCCAAATACAAATCTATCTCCTTTATTTTATATTTAATTACTACTATTTTTTGTCATAAAGTGAAAGAAAGGGGGATTATTTCTCTTATAACATCTCCAAGAGACTCTATTTTTAAAGAGTGTATGCATATATAAATTTAGAGATTTAAAATTTTGAAGTACTCCAACAAACTATTTATATTTTAGCACTTAAATTTACTACTCTCAAATAATAATTATTATTTTTCTTTATCTTTTATTTTAACTAGCTTTTCTTTAGATTATTTTATTATTTTCCTACATTGAAAATTGAAACACTTTGAATGCATTTAATTATAGAGAGTGAAAGTCAAACTCATTCTCTAAATTAAAANTTTCTGTTAATTTAAAGAGTTTTTTGGAGCGTGATTTTAAATGTTGACTCTTTAAAATGGAGAGCATCTCATGTTTAAAGAATCTCTTGAAGATGCTCTTAAGGGTTGATTGAAAATTAAGTGAAGGGTAGATAGAATTGTGACACTTCACTTGATTCACAAAAAACCACACGATATAAAAAAAATGCCAATCTTAAAGATCTCGGCAATAATGAACCAAGCTAGTATTTGTAGTGAACCCTTCTATTGGACAAATATGAAAATACGAGCTTATGTTCGTAAAATTTGTGAAAAATGTCACGTAATATTTAGACTGGAGTGCATTATAGTAATTTGTTCCGATCGGAGACAAAAACATATATTTCGAACTTTTGGAAATGGATTCGAGGAGTAGACTTCTCCAATTAAAATATCAATGGATCATGTTTTACAGAATTTCAACTGTTTCATAAAGTAGCTTTTTTTCACATTATTATTCTAAGTACTTAATGGGACACAAAGTAGTTATTGAATAGAATTTGTGACCAAAAAGAAAGAAATTATAACCTCAACATTTTTCCACTATAAAAGAGAACAAATTCACATTCCCAATTAAAGTACGAGTGGAGTAATTTTCAATATAAACTACAATCCAAGAGGGAGANTTTTCCACTATAAAAGAGAACAAATTCACATTCCCAATTAAAGTACGAGTGGAGTAATTTTCAATATAAACTACAATCCAAGAGGGAGATGTGAAGAATAAAGAGGATTGCTTTTCCAGTGTAATTTCCACTTTGGATGATTAATATAGGTTTCTTTCATTTGTGGAGAAGAGTCTCTGCCCAACTCTTCTTTCCTTTCGATGTTGGGCAGTATATTGGATAACTTGTAATTACATGCTTGTGCTTAGAGATGGCAACGGAGTGGGTTCTGGACGAGTTCGAGGCGGGGCACCCTCACCGCCCCGCCTCGCCCTACCTTAGACCGAGAGGAGAGGGGAGGGAGGGGGGGGGGGGGGGGAGGGGATTCGGGGCGCGGACTTGGCCCATTTCCTCCTCCATTTTTTTTTTTTTTTCAAGAA
>CAIGRQ010045782.1:0-10729 GCA_903798375.1 Fraxinus sp. D2006-0159
ATGCATTGGGCTCTAATTGTGCTCATCAGTGCTGTAGTTTCAACAGTTTTTATTGCTGGATTGGTAACTGCATTCAAGTTTTGGCAGAAAAGGAAGAGGCAGCAAGAGCAGGCACGGTTCCTGAAACTGTTTGAAGAAGGTGATGACATCGAGGACGAATTTGGAATTGGCCCTCTTGGCAGTGAAGTTTGAAAAGTAAAAGTTCTCCTGCCTTGGAAGTCCATTTGCAAAGTTGTGATTTGTTAAGGGAGATTTTCTTCAGGAGTAGATACACAAGTGTGTGAATAAAATAACCAAAAAACAGAAAAAAGCCATGTCGCGTGGTTTTTTATTTTTATTTTTTTAAGGGATACGGGTGAATGCCAAGGAATGTACATAAATTGCGATTAAAATGTGAGATTGAATTGAGGAACTGTTGAACGTATCAGAAGTTATAATGAGTAGACTATTTTAATTCTTTTTGAGCAAGAAATAAATTTCATTTCTTTTGAACTAACATTTGACTTAGATATCCATTATTCAACAGCGTAATGTACATGCATGGAGAAAAAGAATTCAGAAGGCGGAGAGACAGATACAACACTATAGCCATCTTCTGGTTCAACGTGGGTTTCCTGGCAAGTCTCTCAATCCACTAGCGTAGTAACCAAAGAGGTATCATCTCATTAGATTCATCCAATCTGTTATTGAATGGAAGCTCTTGGTAGTCATGGTCATGAAAATCTTCCATACCACCCACTCCTAAACTATAACCACCATACGAAGACCACTGATCATCACCATAGCTGAGTTGCATATCGTCGTTAGATATATAATAACTACTCAAATTTTCTTTGCCCTGATAATGATTTGTCTTCATTATCTAAGCTGCTGCCATATGCGTCATACCCTTTGTCAGAATAGACAACATCTTCACCCCAGTAGCCACCAACGTAGGATTCATAACCTCCGAGCATTATCCCACCACCACCATAAGGCAATTGCATTCCCTCATAAGCTTCCTCGTGAATTGAGGAGTTATAATCATAATAGGGCCTCTCTTGAGAAGATGAAAGTGGCTTCTCATGAGGGCCAACATCACCATTGCTACTGTCGTACCAAGTGAGATAATAGGAATTATAGTCGCCAAATTCAGGCTCAGTCTCAAAGTCAAAATATAAGGAAGCCTTTTTTTAATTTGGTGGTTGTACAAACGGTTTAAGTGCCTTTACCATTGAATACCATAAAAAAGTAGGACGATGCTACAAAAGAAGAAAAGATGGTGAAGAGCATCTTATACCACCATGAATTGATAAGCTAACTTTAAATATTCTCTGGATGATGGTGGAACACTCGGGAAACTGTGTCACACATTACAGGCTAAAGGATATCTATGAAATTCAAGAGTAGGGATGGTAATAGGACAGGAACAGGGTGGCCTATGGCTATATGTTCCCCTGCCCCATTCAGGACTCAGTGCAGAGAGCGAGGCATTAGCCATCCCTAATCAAGAGTCATTGTTGTGCTTAGATACATTCAATTTGCAGCTACCTACATTAATTTAGGAATTGCAGCTGGTCAAAGGTTATTGTTGTGTTAAGATATATGTCCTTATTTGACAGTCTCAAACTCTCAATTGTAGCTAATCACTTGATTGCAGCCAATTTCATATCGATCTTCAAGCAAATTAGTGAAGATTTTGTAGTTCAGAATCTCGATATTTGATAGTTTGGTGGAAGTTACTCGTATAAATCATCATTTTTTACGAAATGAAACAAAGTTTACATTAACAAAATACTGTTCTTGTACAGAAACAAACAGTTGTACAATACTTGTGTTGCAATTGAAGGAAGCCCTTCAGTCTTAATCTTTTAAGCACACATCTATACACCAGTTAATAGACACTAGAATGCCCCACATTGTATTTTAGTGCATTGGACTTACCCTTTGATGCTTCTTATCCTAAAATGTAGCTAATATCTCAATCCTTCAAAACACAACTTTATGTAGATTCTTTTTCTAGAATATAAAGAACTGTTTCAAGATGCCAAGTTGTAAATCTAAAAACTAACAGTGTAAATCTGTTTGTGGGTCGTTGCCATCCATATCGTACATGAAGGGTGGACTCCATAAAGCAGGATCCATTTATCTGTAAAAAATGGAGTTCGATAAGCTCCAATAGAACTATGATGTTATGCTTCTCATTTTTGCATGAAACAAAAGAGAGACAATCATGATGCAGCATAAAACTTTCGAACAGAATGGAGCAGGGTAATTAGAAGAGAAAATGGTAAAGAACTAAGCATGCTATGGTAATGCCAGTAAGCATTATTGTCACATAAAGCAGTGCAACGAGACAATTTTCACAGCATCCAAATTATTTCAACTAACTGAATCTTCAAACTGAAGTATCAAACCAACTTCGTGACAATCAATCAATTTCACGGAATTAAATATGGAAAATGGATTCCTTCCAAATTAATGTAGTCGCTGACTTCTGCACTTCAGTGAGAAAAAGGAAAGGAATCCCTTTCTCGTTAAAGAAGGAATTTACAATTTTTATATCATTTAAATTTCATTTTTAAGAATATTACTACAAAAAAATTTCAATTTATCTTATTTTGATAGCAGAGAAAACTGAAAGGGTGTCGATTTTTCACCAGTTTTTGTTTTCCATTTTCCCTTGCCACTATGAAATGTAGGATCCAATGGTCTTTGGCATGTAACCAGACCAGTTTCTGGTTTTCCTGGTGCAAAACCTTTTTTATAACACTGGTTCAAACCCGATAAAACTCAATTAAGCAAGACATAAAGTTACCTAAGAAAGGCTTGAGGACAGGGTTAATGAAGTCCTCAGTTAAATGAAGTGCCAATCAGATTCAGCAAGCATTAAACTAAAACCCATGTCATTGACAATCTGCATACCATTGCAGAGATAATTTGAGCATACCTTACCTTCATAAGTTATTCAACTCATTAAAGGAATGCCTTAAATTTGGATTAAGATATACTCCATCGCATTTTCTGGTAACCATCTCATCTGAAGATCCCATTCGAGGACACTAACCAAGTGGTTGATGAACCGAAAACTGTCTGGCAAATAAATAGTTACCTGCATCAGATTGAACCCAGATTACACATGAATACTAACCTCATTTAATAAATAAGAACCCTATAAGGTTTTATAAAGCACCTAGTTGATTCGTCATTGTGAGCTCGTGCTCCATATTGCACGATTGAAATTATCCAACTCTTTCGATTGTAATCCATACACAGCTTTAATTGTATCTACACAAGAACTGGAGTCGAAAATGTTCATCAAAAACTAAAAATGTTTGCATTGGTGAATGGTTTTCAAATGTCATGACACAGAAACTGAACACTTATGAATGAAGAAGCATACAACTTTCACAAAGCCTGATGAGAAGTAAAAATGGAAATTGCTAGGTATGCATAACCTGCAAGCTTCCTTGTGGAACTTTTTTTTGTCAATTCCATACAATTCCTCGAAAATGCCGGGCTCCACTCGACAGAAATATGGACGATCTATAGTTAAATATAATGATTCAAGAAAAAAAAATATCAGCTTATTCTAAACACATTAACAAACAAAATCTTAAGGACGCCTTAGTGAAGTGGAATTTGGCCACAATAATTGAATTAAAAATGAATTTTCAAATTAGTATTCAAAAAATCACAAAACTGAAGGTGCAATTCATCACCACCAAACATGCCCAACAGAAATAAACCTCAAAATAGATATTCACCTGCATAAATGGAGCATTTTCTTGTACTCTTTTCATAGTGAATGCACCACCCATCCGGACCAATCAAGCTTTTATATAACTGGAACAAATCACCATGTATGAGCAGTTATAGTTTCAGAAATTCACATTAACCCATACGAATACACACGCACATTACACACACTGCTTGAGCAAGAAGGTTGCGGAAAGGGACCTCGATGTCAGAAGGGTCCTCAAAGATTTCTTCAGGGTAGGGGAATGCGGGACCCTTGTCGAGCTTGCAACAAGCACCGCAGTTCTGTACACACTGCCACACAGGTTTTTTCTTCTTGATACCAAAGCCAAGAGCAGGGTTTTGAGAGAGATTCCAGTTTTGGTCTTTGTTTGGGGCCTTCGAGGGTGGTCTCTGCCGCCGCGGCCGGTTCGCGGCCAAGCGCACGGCTGGGACACGCGGCGAAGCAGGAGTCACCATTGTTGCGTGTGACATTTTCAGTGAGATTTTGGTAAGGTGAAAATGATTTCTTTTTGAGGCATTCAATGGCTGAGTGGAGTCTGGGCACGGGATTAGATTAAGGAATTTTTTAGCCATTCACCGAAGTTATCCAATTTCAGTTTAATCGAAAATGAAATAGAAGAAAAATAGAAATAAAAACAACCAACTCCTCAATCAGTCCTTTGTAGTCAGCTCGTCCCCTCGAGTCCAAAGACTCGATCCATGGACTGTTTGGACTCATCTAGAAACAAGTCCTAGCTCGAGCCAAGCCCCAAAAAAAATCTGGACAGATTCAGCTCGTCGCTCAACCTTGCCCACGAGCTCGTGTTGAAAATGTGATCGAATATTCACATTTTTCCAAAATGTATCAATCACTGGCAAATTTTTTTTTTAATTATATAAATACTCCCATTTTAATCCATTTTTTAATATTTTTTTTTCACATTAATTCTTTACAACATATCATTTACAAATTTCTCAATTCTCAACTCAATTCCTACTATTCAATTCAATATACTCATACAAACATAAGTTACAATTAATTACTTTTTATTTCATATTTTCTCACTTCAAGTTCAACACAATTCTTCGTATATTATTTTCTATTTTATACATTCTCATTTTTTTTATACAAATGGACCCCAATAAATAAGTTGTCTATGTTTCGTGACAATAACACACCATTGACACTATAATCCAAGTCTCCTATTTTCGATAATGATTTTACCGATCTTATTAACATCCTAATTTCCGATGATTTGGAGGTCGGAAATCTGTATGTAAGTAATAATTCAATTGACTTGGATATTGATGATGATGAAGAAGAAATCGATACAATATGTAAGCGAAAATCCAAACAAATTATGAAACGTTGGGAACACTTCAAATTGATTTCCACGTATCATCTAGAAGACAAAAAGCAAGAATTCAAAGCAAAACGTAAGCATTGTCAAAAGAAATTGACATGACAAGGTAATTAATATTACAATATCACCTAGTAAAAAACAAGTTTTCGAAGAATTTTGTGCTCAATGTTCAGTAGAATCCAAAAAAATTGTAACCGATATTAGATCATAGGTAAAGCGCAACTTAACTATTACTAAAATCTTGTGAAGTATATTACCCTACTAGTTCTAAAGTACTTGAACATCTTTAGCATATTGCATCAACTTTCAATGAATATACAGATCCCGATTTAGTAATATATTATCGATGGGAACAAAATTTGAAATATTAGGAAGATTTGACCATATTATTTCCTCTAGCTTGTGTAATGAACCATAGATATAGAGTTTGTTTGAGTCTCATAGTTGGCAAAAAAATATATTTTAAAATGGTGATTTGATGGAAAATATAGGTTAAAAATAAAGAAAAATTTTGAATTTACGTGTAATATTATTTTATTAAAAAATATATAGTTGAAAATAAGATAGAAATATATTTTGAAAATAATGGAGTAAAGGCATAATAATTTAAGAAATACAAATTGTTAGAAATTTCAAATGCATTAAATTTTGGTACTTGAATTACATATTCTAATTTAGAGATTAACTAAATTATATGAATCATATGCACTAAGATTGAATACGAATTTTAGATCGACACCATCTGCATAGTCTCTGCTAATTATGAATCAACAGAGAAACGATCATTTAATTTATTTATTTAATAATATTAGGGATGAAACATTTAACCCTTATTTGAGTCTCATTTTTATGCTAAAATAAATTTTTGTAATAGTGATGATTTTTGAGAACGTGTATTTAAAAATTAATGAAAAGTCTAAAACTTACATGCATTTTATTGATAAAATTTGTTTTTTATTTTTTAATGAGAAAAAAATTAGTTATTGGATACTGGGAGCTTAAAACGTTTTCGGTAAAAATTAAAATCAAATTAAAATTAATTCAGTAAAAATTAAAATCGAATTATAATTAAAAAATTAACCGTTATGGTTAATTTTTATTAGATAGATGAGACCCAATAACAACTATAATTTCAATTTTAATTAAATTTTAAATCATACCAAACACGCCCTTAACGTAAGTTCTAATAAATCTCCTGTTCACAGTCAACGTACATCCAATATAAGTGCACGTGACAAAATTAACTAGATATTTTTCTAGTCACATTTTTCACAAAATTTCTCAGCTTCCTTTAAATGTTGATTTGAGAAAAGGAGGATTTATTTTGAGTACTTTAAATAAAATGTGACCTGCCAAAATTTTTAATATTTATACACCGGCGACTAAAGATAATTTCTAATTTTTCAATTGAGGTGGTAAAAATTGAAGAGTTACAAATGAGAACAAAATCCAAACAATTGAGGTTTAAAAAATGGAGGATCAAGAAAAGAGAGATTGGAAAAAACAGCTAATTGTCCATTACAAAACTGAAGAAATATCTTGTACACACTGAGAGATAGTAAAGGCGAATAGAAAATGTAGTCTACATCATTTCAGCATGTTATTGGAAAACTAGCAATTCAGTGTATGATAATGTCAATTATAATTAAGACAAATACACACAATCACAAACCTACATAATCTGCTAAAACTTGCTCAAGTTCAGAAGGTAAAATTTTCAAGGAGATTCACTGCCTCTGTTGGAAGGTACATTATCATCCTCATCAACTGGACTCCTATCATCCCTGGGACTAGGGCTGCGATTGTCACCATTGGCTCCATAAGGGCTATCAATGTCATCGTACCTCCTAACGGCAGGGCTTTCCCTTTCAAGACTATAAGGACTTCTACTCAAAGCCTTTGGACTTGGAGTGTACCTATATTGCTCGGATGCTATTTCCTCCCTAATGGGAGATGGACTTCCTCTTTCGATAGGGCTGCCTCCATCAGAAGTTGGGCTGCGCTTCCTTGTTTTGGAGGGAGGAGTGCCACTCTTTATCATGGGGCTTCGACTCCTGGATCTCCTTTCTTCATACGCAACAATTTTCCCTCTTCTAGGAGGGGATCTTGACCGGCTGGCAACAAAATACAATCAAGGAATAAGTTGAATGTTCAAAGTAGAAATATTCAAGTACTAAATCATTAACAAATATTTCACAGATTTAGCTAATCTTTTCTTATGTTAACAAAACTATATCGAAGAAACAAAACTAACCTGTAGCTACGGCTTCGGCTGAAACTTGGACTCCTCCTGCCCCGGCGAGGAGGAGAACGGGATCTGACAGGTGAGCGTGAGTAGCTCCGAGCTCTTCTGTCGAAACATGAACGAATCAAATTAACAAAAAACCGGTGCTTGTACAGAGAACCTAACAAGCATTTACGAAGGGACAAAACAGGTTCATCAACAAGTGTAGGCAGATCTAATGTAAGTCAAGGAAACAACTTGTGCAAGCAAGACATAAAATTAACAAAACACAGCATTACTATAGCCTAGCAAAGAAGTACTTTAGCTTCTGAGGACTATTCTGGCAGTTTCTTTCTATATGGCCTCTTTCCCCGCAGCGATAACACTTGTTCTTCCAGTCTCCAGCCTTGCAATCACGGGCCCAGTGGCCATCAAGGCCACAATTAAAGCAACGTCCAGAACCAGGGGCAGGACCCCTGCCAACATACTCTCGAACACCTCCAGGTCCACGTGGTACCTATACAACATTAGATGTGTGATATATATAAACAGACAAAGCCATGAGAAAGTGCTGCAGATGAAGAACATCAAGTGCTTAAAAAATAATATCAAAAACCCACCAAATAAAACATAACGTTCCTATAAATTTAAAAAACCCAAAGTTTACTTACCCCCTTGGCAAATTCCACAGTAATGCGACTCCCATCAACATCTCTTCCATCCAAGTGATATCTAGCATCATCAGCATCTCTTGGATCACTGAATTCCTGTGAAATAGGGTAGAAACAAAAGCCAAACACGGAAAATACAATTGTGTAATTTGACACACATCAAACCTAATGGATAAGATGGAAGATATTAAGATTCTTGAAAACAATACAATCATAACGAAGAATGATACATACCACGAATGCATAGTCTCGCTTCATATCCACGTCGCGTATTCTGCGGAAATGGTTGCCAGAAACAGTAAGGGCATCATAACTTACTACGTACTGGGATTGCATGAAACTTGGTCCTCAAGACGAACTAAACACCATTGATTGTTGCAACCATAAAAAAATGCAAAGACAATATAGAAACAATCGCCAAAGGCTCCTAACAATCGGCAAGAAATTCCACCAAGTCCACCCTCTCACCATTGACCACCAGGTTAGGCAAAGGCTCAGAAACCTTCAACAGAATCATTCAAGTTAAACTCAAAGGCACCTAGGACACATTTTTCCTTCACAAATAACATGATTACAAATATGCCTGAGCTAGAATTGTGCTCGGAAAAAAAACAATATCTCACTTATAGATAAGTAGTAGAACCACACCCCTCACACTAACAAACCTCTGATAAACTGGGATAGAGGCAACAACTATGTATTAAAAGGTTGAAAGAAAATCGTTAATACCATCACATACATTATATAAACAACTTTGAAGAGGAAAATTTAGTTCACAGGGTGGAGAAGGTAGACAGGTTCTCATAACCATTAGAAACTTTTTGCATAGATGTAAACGTCGATTTTTTTTGAGATCTTTTATTCTATTTTGCTGTTCCCCGTGACAAAGGGCCAAACAGACATTAATGATATATTTTCAAAGGAAACTAGAACCACCATTCTAAAGAAGGATACAACCATTAAAAGCCCCTAAAGGATGAATAGGCAGCAAAATCAATGTTTTAACATTATGATATGATGACAAAAAACACGATATAGAAATTAAATGCACTTTGCCTGCTAAATTTCTCTCTTGGGAAAGGGATGCGCAAGTCATATAGGGACAAGTTCACAAGTAAACAATGAACTCCCAAAGCAAATAGTGAAACATGCATGCATCTAGTCACAAGTAGCAAAATGAAAAGTACAAAAAATAACAGAATTGCCACAAGATTGGATTACACCTAGAAGGCCATGCTTTTTAATTACCTTCCATATTTACTGAAGACATACTCCAAATCACGAGAACGAGTCCTTGAAGACAAGTGACCAACATAGAGGCGAGTGTTGCTGCCATATCGATCATCATAACGAGGCATTTTTAATCTGCAACATCAAATTTAAAGTCAAGAATCAGAGCAGAGACAGAAAAATACGACCTTGATTCATTGATGATATAAGACAAAATATAAAGAGACAGTGGAGATTGTATGCAAGACTATGACTACCATACATGATACATCAAGAAGCAATAAAGATGAAGCAGTCATTTTCGACAAAATGCTTTTCTTTTCAACAAAAGTGCAACTTCGGTTAAATGCTACCAAATAGGCAAACAAACTAAAGTTAACATCACTGTCATGCAAGTAGTGCTCTAAAATTTTGAACTTTAGTTAATTAGAGATCTTATATTTTTACCTTGCTTCAAGTCTATATAAATGCAATCCCCATGATAGAAATTACAAAATAAACTAAAGGAGAAGGAAGGAAAGACAAAAAATTTCAATTCTTTTACATCCAAAGAACTGCAACAATTCCATACCAGTAGTTGAACACGAGAAAATATGTATATAAACGAAGATTAAATAGTCAGAGGACGGACCATTCAATTACCCTCTCTTCATGCCAATCATGTAAATAAAATTTCCGGAGTTAAAAACATAAATAAAATAAAAAATTTAAACAACTGGCAAAAAAAAATAAAAATCCAACAATAAATCATCACAAACACAGATCAAAAGTAAAATGAAATTTAGCCTCGAAATAGATCATTACAAATTACCAGAGCATATGACAACAATAAAAACAAAGCCTGCGAACGATTCATTACCAAAGAAATAGTGAAGATTCAAGCAAAATCTCTGAACAAGTGCAGACACACCAGTATAAAATCTGAAACGCGTAAAGATTACCTCTTGATTGAAACTCCCAAATGCCGCTGACACAACCCTAATTATTCAGTTTAGCGTGAGAAAATTCGAAGCCTTTTATACAGCGAACCGACATATATTGACGGCCACGATAATTTCGCGTAATCGTAGGGTCATAAATCAACCAAAAAATGGGCCGGTGGATCAGTATATTTGTAGATAAAGCCATTATAATATAGGCTTACTTGCGCAACAAAACGTTTAGCCCGTTTGTGGTTTTGATAAGAGACCAACAGCCTGTTTGGTTAGGCTTAAAATTTAATTAAAATTGAAAATATGGTCGTATTGGGCCCCATCCGTCTAATAAAAATCAACAATAACGATTATATTTTTAATTTTAATCTGATTTTAATCTCTACCACACACCCTCCAAGTTGGAAAAATAGAGGTATTTAATTAAGTGGAAATTACAAATATCCATAGTTTTTGAATTCACAATTAAAAAATCAGATTTGAAAGTTTTTTTTTGTTAAAAAATCAGATAATTTAAACTATTTAATATTATAAAATTAAATTAAATTAACTCAATACTACCCTTATCCATCCATCCCAACCCCACAA
>CAIGRQ010045880.1:0-11674 GCA_903798375.1 Fraxinus sp. D2006-0159
TTAACTACACATTCTTCAATAAAATAATATTTTTCATCACATCAATAACATTTCATTCTTTTTCAACCACATATTCATCGTCATATCACATCAAAAAAATGCATTCTCTCATTTTAATATGCACCAAACACACTCTTAATCTCATTCTCGTGAAGACTTTGGAAGACTTTGGCGTGTAATTGAAATTTTTTATTTTGTTTGATTGTATTAACTAATATACAATTTTTAAAGGCAAAAAGTAGTCATGATAAAAAAAAAAATTGCAATATTGGTCACCAACTATTAGTTATAGTTGCATAATGGGTAAAATTTCAAGTCCAATTATCGATCGTTTAGGGGATGACAATCGGGCAGGGTGAGACTAGCCAAGGTGACCCTTCCAACCCCCGCTCCATCAGAAATTTTTGAGAGGCAGGTGAGAATTAAAATACAACCATTCATTTAAATGTATATTTTATTTTTAAATTTAAAAACATAAAAATATTCGCGACGAGTTCAAGGAATTCAAGGAGGAACCATTTTTCCGTCTCCATCCTGGCTGCCTAATGAGGCAAAGTGAGATGAAATATTTTATTATAAATGTTTTGAACCAAGTCACCAACTCTCTATTCAAACAAATTCGGGGATTAATAATGGAATTTTCTTCTTCTTTTTTTGTAAGTGTGCAATTTTCTGATTTTTAATAGAAAAATAGTGTAAGTGGGAGAAATTTAGGGCCTTAGATAAATAAATTTGGACTAGATACATTTATTATATTCCAAGTGCGCAATGCTGCAATATTAATTTATTTTGGGACTAATAAGAAATTAACTAATTTTAAACAAAAAGACAGTTTAGTAACTAAGAAGGGAAAAGGTATAGGGTAGAGTTGATTTAACTAACTTAGTTGACCTCTGAAGTATAATAGTCCACCTAAAATATTAGTCGATAACTTCGTGACAAAGTATAAAAAAAATAGCTCGAGGTGAGGTTTTTTTTTTTTTTTTTTTAAAGGCTAAATCCTTAAACTAAAGTGATCGAATATTTTAGAGAAAACATTGATTCTGTCATTCAAATATTGAATCTTTTGGAAGACCATATATTGCACATAATTTGAAAATAAGTCCATGTTTGGTATACATTAAAATTTTTATTTTCATTCTTCTACTCATTTTTAACTGTACATTTTTCAATAAAATAATATTTTTCATCACATCAATAACTTTTCCTTCTTTTTCAACTACATATTTCTATCAATCTATTATTCTAAAANTGTCATTCAAATATTGAATCTTTTGGAAGACCATATATTGCACATAATTTGAAAATAAGTCCATGTTTGGTATACATTAAAATTTTTATTTTCATTCTTCTACTCATTTTTAACTGTACATTTTTCAATAAAATAATATTTTTCATCACATCAATAACTTTTCCTTCTTTTTCAACTACATATTTCTATCAATCTATTATTCTAAAATACATTCTTCCAAAATATTGTGACTCAAACACAGCCTAAATTAAGTTCATTGATAAATGAATGCTGAGTGATATGATGAAATTTAGACGAAAAATTCACATCCAAATAAAATTATTATTAATTTCTACTTATTGTTTATCCGTTTTTTAATCTATGCTAAACAGGAGTTTATTTTGCTTACAATCGAGCTACTGTGCCAGGTCTGTAAAAGATCTGGCACAGCAATGTGAGATGGGGTGGGTGTTTTAACATTTTTAGAGGGCGGGGGGAGGTTTAATGAGGGGGGTCCTCGGGACCACCTCATGTAAGATAATCTGTACAAAATCTGTGAACCAAAATCTGGTAGAGTAGATAAATTCTTTTGCTTATAATAAATAGGTAAATAGAAATAATGGTTTTTGTTCCAGTTTTTCACAAGTTATTTCTATTTTTTTTTTCCTTCAGTCCCAAACCTGAGTATCTTCCTTTTCCCTTTTTCCTATTTTGATAAATTATCCTCCAAGAATTTAAGCTGCCAAGTTGTCTCTTATCTCTTCACTTCCCTTCAACAGTCTGCTAGCCCACAATCGAAACATAGAGTGAGAAAAAAGATGATGAGTTCCTGCACTCCAATTTCACCCAAAACTCACACCATTTCGAAACCCAATCAAAATCCTCTTTTACTGACTGATTCTGCCTTACCAGTGCGAGTTTCTTGTACCAGAAGAAGAAATTGCTTAAATACAACAAGGGCTTTGCTTTCGACTACCAAAGAGACTGTTTTGAGGGATTTCCATGAAAAAAGAGCTCTAAAAGTAAGTAACGATTTCAAAACCAGTATTATATTGCAGTTTTTTAGAATTTTCTCTATAGTCTAGGGGAAAATGTTTTGAACTTGTAATGGCTTAAGTTTTCAGATAGTGTCATTGTCGACATCGTCTAGGTGCACGTGTGAATTTTGAGTGCAGGTTGTCGTGTTGAAAACATAATTTAAATAAATAAGTTTGCCCCATTTATAACAGTTTAAGCTTTGTAACCAGTGTGGATTTACGCAAGAATGCTATTCGTAGTGAAGACTGTCCGTAGTCGCCCTACGTGGCATATACATGTCAGTTTATTATTTGATACATTAATATGGTAGTTTTTTTATTACCTTGTACATCAAATAACAAACTGCCATGTCTTCACTACGAATATCATTACTCTCTACACAAAATTATTCATTTTATATTGGAGTCTTGGAACTTTGATATTTCCTTAACTAATGAATAAACAATCTGGCAGTTGATCATCTAAATTCTATGGCGGCGTTTGGCATACCGGATTAGAGCATATATAGAATTTTAGTGGATATTATGAGATAGATTGCATAGTGGATTAAATTGGATAGTATCCTGTTTATTTTTATTTAGAAATAATGTCATTTACTATATCTCCCTTATTCGGCTTAAACCCACCTCCAAACTCCGTATTATGTTATAAAGTTGATAGTGAGAAACGACTATCTTTTAAATGAAATAGTATACAACACTGTCCACCGTAATACCATATACATATTACTATCCACTATAATTTTATACTAAATTTCTTATATGACCTACTTAGTATACCAAACATAGCCTACATGAATAACGTTACTCTTTATGTCTTAACTACTTTATGTGACGTTGTGTTTCTATTTTTACAGATCATTTCAGGGTTACAAAATTTGGACAGAGATAATGTTGCTTCTGTTATTACCGCTGCAGATAAGGTTGTTTTCTTATCATCCTGTGACTTGAGTTGTCAATGATTAGGTTGTCATGGGATAAGTGCACAGTATGGTTACAGTCCTTACCTTCGTGCTATATATAGACGAGAAGTGCTGCTCAAACAGGGTCAGGCACCGACCCAAAAACAGGGGGCCGAGGTGCCATCACCTCGGCCCTTGATTTGCATACATGTGGGGCCCCTTTTTTTCAAATCAGGGGCTGGGGTGATGACACCTCAGCCCCCTGTTTTTGGGTCGGTCGTTGACCCTGGACAAGAAGAATTATTCTTATATAGACTTCTCGTTATTCCTGATCTATGGTGCTTCCCCCCAACTTACGGGTTTTTATTCCGTTTTCTACTCACACATACAGGGAGGAGCAACTCATGTGGATATTGCATGCGACCCAGAGTTGGTGAAGNACCCTGGACAAGAAGAATTATTCATATATAGACTTCTCGTTATTCCTGATCTATGGTGCTTCCCCCCAACTTACGGGTTTTTATTCCGTTTTCTACTCACACATACAGGGAGGAGCAACTCATGTGGATATTGCATGCGACCCAGAGTTGGTGAAGCTTGCTATTAGCTTGACTTCTCTTCCGGTATAAACTCTTCAAAGACAAATCTATGCACTAAATTCGACGATTTAGTGATAAGATTGAGGATTTTTAATGTTATTTAAGATAATGGCTTTGTCCAGCTATCTGATTAGCGTGTTAAAAAGGTCTAGGCTGCTGGTGGAGTTATAGTGAAGGCATTGGTTATCATCGCATAGTAATTTACCGATATTCCAATCCTGTTTTTGTTACTTTCCAGCCTTTCATATACTCGTTCTCTCAAGTATGTTTATAAACTATAAACCTCAGCGCATGATGTAAGTCATCGGTTTAGGTGCCAGATTCTAACAGGATAGTTGATCTAGTTTGATAGCATCGAATTTTCTACTTCGGTTACTTATTCCTTGCCTTCGCAGGTTTGTGTTTCTTCTGTAGATCCTATGGCATTTCCAGCTGCTGTTGAAGCAGGAGCCTTGATGGTGGAGATCGGAAATTATGACTCGTTCTATGAGATGGGCCTGACTTTCTCACCAGAACAGGTATCAGGATTAGGCTGGCTTCGATACAGAATTCTCTCTCTTGATTTTGTTGATTTTGCAATACTGCAACTACACTGTTGGAAAAGATCTGGTTTCTATAATCTGTTATCTAGTTCCGGTATTCCAAAATCTTCGGCGATTTTTGGATGCAGGTACTGAATTTAACGAGGGAGACTAAGAAGATTCTCCCATCCATCCCGTTATCAGTCACAGTGCCTCATACACTAAGTCTGCCTGACCAGGTTTTGATCTGTGCTCTAAAATAAGATTACAACTTGAATTCAATACATTTCTTGTGTAGACGAGTAAATTTACATAAACAGATATCCTCATTTCTATCTAACATATTGATAATGTACACTTCATTTTTCACTAACAGATCAAGCTAGCAGAAATATTAGAGCAAGAAGGTGCTGATGTTATTCAGACTGAAGGTGGAAAGTGTTCTAGTCCTTCAAAGGCTGGTATTCTTGGGTTAATCGAAAAGGTAATGTAAGTTATACGTGAGTACTGAGTTGAGTAACGTGCGTTCAATACCCTTCGAATGAACATTTTCTTTTAACTTATATATGTCTTGTAATAGTAGTCCTTCAACAATGTTTCATCTCCTTGGTAATCTAGGCAACCCCAACACTTGCAGCAGCATATTCTATTTCTCGGGCAGTTACAATACCGGTAATGTGTTCGTCTGGATTAAGCTCGGTCACAGCACCAATGGCGATCACAGCAGGGGCTTCCGGCGTGGTATGAATTCATAAGTTGCTCTCATCAAACATATCTTTGTTGCCTTTAATGATTAGTGCAGATACTTATTAATATCTCTGTAATCATTGCTTACAGGGCGTGGGTTCGGCAGTAAACAAGCTCAACAACGTGGTTGCGATGATAGCAGAGGTCAAAAGCATAGCCGAGTCATTGGCATTTTCAAACTCGAAAAGAAATGCATTTGAAGAGAGCAATTTGACGCTCTGATCGGAGAGAGAGCCTAAAGTACAATGTATTTTAAGAGATCTCAGATAGGGTTGGGCTGTGAATAGGATCTTGAGAAAATCTCAAGGGCGTGTTTGATACGAGAAGAAAAATGGCACATCTAAAATCTTAATTATATTCCTTTCAATGTACCAAACATGCCTTTAAGTCGAATTTCCTTGTGGCAACAACACATCGTGATGAACATTCCTTAAAGCAATCCCACAGTGATATTTTCTATTTTCGGTGAATATATTACATAAATAGAGGGCAGACTTGTTAACAAGGATCGAGCAAACATCTGAAGTCCAATTCAAATTCAACAGTTTAGGCAATGTTTAGACAAGATTAGATGCTTGATCGCAAGCTTTTTACAAAATATTAGAATACTTGGTGTCACCTACAGATAAATTCACAATTTGCTTGTTACATAAAAAAGAAACCTTGAGAATAATGTACGGAGATAATACAGATACAGTGCAAATTTGTAGGGAAAGAATTCCTACACTTCCTCTATTCATCAAAATCCGAATCATCCTCGAGCTCATCAAACTCCCCAGTTTCCTGCAAAATTTATTCTTGTTAAAAGAAAGTTATTGATATATGGACTTCCAACTTCCATACGTGCGGCATAAAGACACTCGAGAAAGAAGGCGTGCAGAGAAGATCACCTTTCTTTTCTCAAACTCTGCCATAGCTCTATCAAACTCCGCTCGTTTTTCTGTGGCAATGTCATAGTATTGCACCTTTTCCTGCAATGAGCAAATCAAAAAACATTCTTAGAAAAAATGCAACTTGTAAAATTAGACTTGCCACTGCCCTTGGGCTGATTTACATTATAGTCTTGAAGACCCCAAGATTCCCTAGATGAAAAAATTCGGTAACTAAATCATTCACCCTACAGATCATCAATAACATGACATCTAACCATATAAAAGACTATCCTTCACAACTGGCCTGACCTTCTCATTCCCAGTGTTATATAAAGCGTAAAGAGTGGTTAGGCGTACCAAACATCTAAAATATTAAACACTATAATTACTTAATAATTCCTAAAACTATACAATTTCCGAGTTTCCAAAAATTAGAGAATTTTTAAATTTCCGACTAGACAATTCCAACTTAAAACATCTCGAAGATACTCTTTAAAAATGAAATACTCTATAATTTAAAGAGTCAATCCTTAAAATCATGCTCCAAGAAACTCTTTAAATTAACATTCTAAAATAGAGAGTGGGTTTGACTCTCTAAATTTAAAATATTCCAATTTTCAATGCTCCATATATTAACACTACTAATAGCATACACAATGAAAATTGAGGAAAATAATATAACAATTCGAAGGGAAGCTAGTGAAAATAAGGAAAAATAATATATACATATTAGGAGTAGTAAAATTAAGTGTTAAGTTATAAAGAGACTGTCAAAGTATTTATAAAATTTAACTCTCAAAATTTATAGATGTCATCTAAATTGTAAAAAATGCTCTTTAAAAATAAATAGTATCTTGAAAATGCTCTTAATAGATTTATACTATAAGGTATTAAACTTTGTTAAATGGCCAAAACTTCAAATACTATATTTAATAGTAATTTGGTCAATAGGTCCAAGAAAATAGTCCTTACACTATTTTTAGATTTTGGTGTCATCCATGTTGATTATTAGGTCCTAGTGTCCAAAAAATGGGTCAAAAAATCAAAACAATAACTTTTTATTAAAACACATGCCTAGGCTCACATTAGGCGATCAACAAAAGTGTTGAGTGCTTTTTCACAAGCCTATGCCCTAGGCGGGGTGCTTCAACCACGCTTCGTGCCTAGGCTTGCACATGCTGATTTGATTATAACAAGTGTAAAATTGTCCGGGAGTTGGATACCTCTAAAATGAGGTTAGAAACTTGTAAGGTACACAACTCTATGATCAAGCATTGAGTTAAAATATTATTACAAGAATATGGAAACGACATTATAAACAATCCTCGTTAATAATTTAAGCTCTGGAACATGTAGCAATGCATGTATAGTTGGCAATTTATATTACAAGAGTTGGGTGGGGATGTACACGCTAGCACATGTGCTTTACATTTATGCATTAAGAAAGGGGAAATGTATATAGATACACAAGCATGTATATTTGCATTTCTTTTCTTGACATACATAAATGTATTGCATCATACTTCTTGAAAGAAATTTTCGGCTCACATCATGTCTGTTTCTATGCCTACGTCGTGTTATGAAGGTTGTTCTATTTAGATTGCAAGTTAAAAGGCATCTTTTTGCTACCTTACATTGATTGTCATTTTCCTTTTAGGTACAATTTCCTCATAGCATTGATGAAGAGGTCAAATCTATTTTGAATCATGTACTAATATCCATCTTGCTGCCATAGTAGCATGAACGGTGAAATAATTTAGATGGCCCTGCCATCATAAAAAACTAATCTTGTTTATTCATTTTTCAAACTGTCCCAAAATATAGCAAGAAAAATTTAACTGAAATCCACAAACCTCATATGTCATTGTCTTCCACTTCTCCCCACAAGCCTTGCCAACCTGCACCATTAGAGGAAATTACATTTTCAGTATCAGTTATCCAGACTCGGCATATACGAGTAAAGACAAACTGTAGATCATTTCAAGTTTATCTACTACATACATCACGCATTGACTTGACATCTGGATTCTGTTCTTGGTATTCCTTACGAAAATCCTCCCTACGGAAAAGATCATTACACGATGTTAGCAGATAAGAAAATCATATTGCGTTAGCAGACATCAGATAAATTTTCTTCATATATAAAACAACAAATATTAAACTCTAATTTTTTTATTTTATTTTTATAACCGTGGATGCCGGGGCCAGCTTGCGCGCACCTCGACTAATCCCACAGCCCTGAAGTTTACGATCGGATACTCATCTCAGTGACCCTGGGGGACTCGAACCAGTGACCATTGGGAAGCAAACCTAACGTCTGACCAATTGAGCAACCCCACATGGTTAACTCTAAAATTACAATCACAATGCTTAAATTTGATGCACAAGATACCATACACAACTAGAGAAATCAACAAATAAATTGGACCCCGGTAAAGTCCAAAAGCAGATTTCACATGAAAGCCCATGAAGACCTGGAAGCCAGCAATGTAGACAAATTTGAGCCTTTGCAACTCTATTTTGGTACAGAATAATAGCTCTCCGCAGAAAAAACAGCCTTACAACTCTTGAGCACTATAGACTCTCCGACTGCCCTTAGCCCCTTTATGGCATATTTGAAATCCATAAAAAAAAAAGACAACAAGATGGTGTCAATTGCACCTGATAGTGCAAAGATGAGGTGTAACTAGACATTCTCTTATGAATAGCAGAAGCCACGCGTCCCTTTAAAAATGAATGCAAATGGAAATGGATTTAATCCTAGAACAATTTATACTTTTTACAGCATGTGAATGCTTGTTTAGAGGTCTAAACCCTGGCACAGTCCATACATCAACAACCTGGATTTTTTGGAATTTCAATTGCCAACACAGAAAATAAAAAATAAAAAATGGTAGCAAGTCTACACAAGATTTTGCTTGGACACCTAACAATTAGAAAACAGAAAAGTGGAAGTTTTTTATTTTTCCCCATTAAAGTTATTCTCCAATTCAATCAAGCTCAATGATTTCAAAATAAAAATATTTTAAAAAAATAATAGTTGCCGCAACAGAATTTCTATACTTAAATATCCAATTAATAGAACGAGAAACTAAAAAAAAAAGAAAAAAGACATACAGGTAGTAGAAGAAAGCAGTAGGGGGTTTCTTTGGCTTCATCGCGTCAAATTTTGCAGCTTTTTTCTTATACGCCGTCGTTTTGTGCTTCTTTCTAGATTTCTTCGTCTTTACAGATGCTGTTACTCTCAGCGCCATTTTCCTGGAATAACTTTCCAAAAAGATATAACTTTCGACAGGAAAAAATGGAGTTCAGATATACAAAAATTCGGGAAAGGATGAAATAATATGGGAAAGGTGAAAAGTTCTTCTTTTTCTGGGTTTACCCGTCGGTTTGTTTCGTAGGGCTTTCGGTGGAAGCAGAAGCTGAATTTCTAGAACTTGACGTTCTTCTCTTCGCCATTTCTCGCGGTTGGGTGGTGGAGACGCCGCCTGTTAGTTTCAGCGACCCATTGAGTAGGGTGGCGGATTAGCAAGTCGATTCAGACGTTTCAATTGGGTAAAAAGCTCAATCGGTCACTGAAGTTATAGATGGGTTTCGATTTCGTCATTCAGCTTTAATTTGTTCCAAATTAGTCATCCAATTGTATATTTTCTGTCAAGTTGAGCACTCAACTTTAAGTTTCGTTTCGCATTGGTCACTAAATTCGTTTCATTTTCAAAATTAACGTAAATTTGATGTGTCAAATGACCATGTATTTTGTCAAAATGGAGATAGAGTACATTTTAAAACTTTTTGATTTGATGCAAATCCAATGACATGTTCTCTTTATTATTTTCAAACCGTTTTTTGTTTTCAATTTTCCAAAACAGTGAAAACGCGTTCTTTTTTCTATTTTGGAAAACGTTTTTTTGAAAACAAGTTAAAAATTTAAAAAGAAAACACAGAACGAATAATTTGTCGTTTTGAGTGTTTTCAGTTATAATCAAGCTAAAATTTTCAAAAACTTATTTGGGTGTTTTCAAAACAATTTTTCAAAATGTCAAAAAGAACAAATTTTTAACAATCAAAATGGATACTCAAAACACAAAATTCAAAATGAATTCAAAACACAAAATTGGAACACAAAGAGAATAGCTCCTAAATGATTTTTGAGTTGTAAGGAAGCTAACATATAATTTTTATAGTTAATTTTTTTTATTCACTTCTTTAGGAAAAAAAAAATCAAATTCATATTAGGCGAGAGTTTTTAGACCATCACACCTTAACTGGGGGTTTGGGTTTGGCATTTTTCTCTACCCTAGTATATTGCACAAAACAATTATTACAATGAGGAGGGCATGTTACCTTACCTGATTTTTAAGCTATCACATTTTAATCGAGAGGTGAATTTAGCATTTTCTTATACCCTGATATGTTGAAAAGAATTATTACTACAAGGGGAGCATGTCACATTACCTTTGAAAAATTCGATAGTTACATTCAATGATCAACGTTAAACATATCTTCAAGGTTGATTTTCCTTCTAAACTGTAGATAGTTGCTCACATGGTAAGCCCACGCATTAGGTGATCAACTTCTTATCATTTTAACCACGCATTCTTCAATAAAATATCATTACACGTAACTCAAAATTTTTCCTTCATTTTCAACTATACATTTTTTAAAAAAAAATTTATTATTCCAAAATACATTATCCTAAAAAACTCATTATAATGGATCTCAAATAGGGGCTTAGTAACATATGAGCAGTTATATAAATAAGTAATGTTTTTCTCTTTTTTTTATTGAAATGTAAGAAAAAAAAAAGTAAATTGTGTAAAAAGTCAAAATTTACATTAAACTTACTTCTAAGCTTAGCCAAACACTCCCTGTAATGTCAAACCAACTTAAAAGAGTAGGTTGCCTACTTTTCATGAAACAATTATTTGCAACTAGGATAGCTAGGTTGATGGTAAAAGATTCAATAATGCTATGTTAAAGGAGGCATAAATTGTTCTTTAATTTAGTTAAATTAATATTACAGTTGTTTAATACTCTATTGAATTTGATTAAAGTCTGTTTGGAACTGATTCGAAAAGTTTCTTAAATATACTATTGAGGAAATTACATCCTTCCCTACTTTTGGAGATTCATTTTCCAAAATCAGATTTCATAGTTTAAATTTCAAAAATCAGAACTTTTTTAAATAGATACAAATTTTTTATATTTAATTAAATATTAATAATATTATTATAAAAGTTAATTTATACCCACACCACCCCACCACACCCACCTCACCTTAAAGCCCTAATCTCTCAGATCTCAGTAACTCTCTCTCTCTCTCTCTCGATCTCCCTAGCGGAGTGGGGCTCCTCTCCATCGCCCGCCACCATGCCCACCACCATTGCGCCGTCGTCATCGCCACTCCCTACCGGCTACCCCTATCTCTCTCGCTCTCTATCGGCGGCGTGGAAGGGGCGTGTCCCCGACGGCGCCGTCATCGGAACCGGAGCACCAATCTGCACGCATATCGCGCCCACTGCCGTCTGCGCCTATTGCCGTCCCACTGCCGTCTTCGCTTCAGTTTCCTCCAAGCCCGACGCAGTCACGCAGCCGCCGCCTCACCCGCTGCCGTCCACTACCGTCTTTCCCACTGCCGCAACGAGCTTCAGTTTCCTCCAAGCCCGACGCAGCCGCCGCCTCACCCGCTGCCGTCCACTGCCGTCTTTCCCACTGCCGCAACGAGCGCGACTACTGCGAAGCCATTATTTACATTTTCAGCTTAT
>CAIGRQ010045907.1:0-15067 GCA_903798375.1 Fraxinus sp. D2006-0159
TTTTGTTTTTATAATTGTGTTCAACTTCCATAATAGGAATCTTGTATGAATTGAGCTATGTTAATTTGTAAAAGTTACGAATAAAATGTTATTAGTTATATTTATGTAGTGTTGCTATAAATGTTAAAAAATTTAATTACGGAACCGAACCGAACTCGAACGATTCCATAATTAAATTTGGACCCGACAGTTACATTTATTAAATACCCAAAGATTTTGGAACCGAACCGACCTACGGACAGCCCTAGATGCAGTGACAGATGAAGTGGTGGCAGAAGAGTGGATGGAAAAGCTGACCGCGTTTTAAGTAGTCTAATGATAGAATATCATGGACATTACGCCATCTTTCATGTTAATGTAGCCTGATTTTAAAGAAAAACTAATATAACATAATATAACATAACAGAGAAGTGTTGTTTAAAGACAAATCATTTAATGCAATTAATCTTGGCAGATGATGCAAACAAAGAAGAAGAAATTAGGATTCATAATGGTGAAGGATTTTGAAGAATGAAGGGAAAATGGTGACTTAAATTGGGGATTTAGAACTTTCAGTGGGCGGAAACCTTCTAAGCAAAAATCTTGGTTGACTACGTTTTTTAATTAAACACCCCTTAACTTTATTAAGAATAAAGATCGACAGATAAGTTTATCGGTCTAAACTTAGCCAAACATGCTCGTAAGAGGACCCGTACCACCTGCCTAATCTTTCACTCCAAGGCACGAAATGGTTTGTGTATTCATCTCACTCGTAAGAAATAGAAACTAGAGAAACAAAGTGGTTGTATTCAATTTCAAATGGTTCAAGCTAGGAAGCAACCTACTTTCTAGGAATAGGCTCGTACACCAATAAAAAGATTCATTTGCTTAACACATACATATCAGACAAATCAAACATCTGGACTCAATTCCAATCTTGTAACGAAAGACTTGATCCCCATCGAAGTAAATTGATGTTATATAGGCTCATTGTTGTCTATTCTAATTCCATGCACAGACAAAATTTCGAAATGAGGTAGTTTTGAAAATTTACTTCGATATAGAAAAAATAACCGTATTTTTTTTTGTTACATATACTTTTCTACTTGGGATGTCTTTCATCCTTAAAACGTTTTGTATAAAGAACTCAAGAACAGCACCTGGATTCAAGCTCTCCAATCTTGAGACTGGGATAGTAGTACAATAATGTCTTTCTAGACCTGCTGCTGAATAGGGAGTTGTCTTCGATGGCCCAAAATTTTCAGGTAACCAATTATTTTGCTAGACCTAAAACTTCTGAATATGCGAAGCAACATCATCAGTAACAGAAGTAGAGCCATTCTGTCTATTATCCAAGAAATCAGCTGTATTGGTGGATTTATTCATAAGAAGGCCCTCCTTATTGTCCGTGCAGTGACCCGGGAAACTAACTTTGCAGCCAGATCAGCTGGCAGGCGTAGTAATTGCCGTTGTGTATCTTGTGGGAGCTGTCAAAAGTCGATGCATTTTATACATCAGAAAAAGCATCACCGAAGTATAAGCTGTTGCGAATCTGCTAATTGATACTAAGCATGAATTCTTGTTATTATGTGTCTGGGAGCAGTATTCATGAAAGGATTACGAAAAACCTGAGCCAGTTCTTTAACTTCTAACATCGTTTCTTACTAGAAAATCACGCTGGGGAAAATGATTTTATTACATTGTTATCAGGCCTAATGACATCAAATGGTATAATTCTTCATGCGTACCTCAGTAATGATGGAGAGGAGTGGTATTATTTCTTGAAAAGATTGAAATTGATAAGGAACCAGCGACGCTCCATTTGAGGGTGGCCTCTGATCATTGTATGGACAGCCGACTCCTTGATCCCCCTGTAAAAGTATAATTAGCACATTATCTTCCTTTTAACTAGAAGGCTCTCTTATTCTCCGAGAGTACACTCTGTCTAAGATTGTTGGGCACACTCGGAACTGGACAATCACAGGTAAGAACAAAAGAATGCAACTAAAATTGTGGACACGGTGGACATATTGAGAAAAATGTATAAAGATCTATTCCAAACAAGTTCAATCAGATAAAGTTCCCTTGAACTTAAAAAATAAAACCATGCACAATAAGTGTAGATATCAAAGTTACTGATGGTAATATAGTTTCTGAATTTTATATATTTTCTGAGGTCAATGGACATAATTAGTTAAATTTCCTTGTACCATTTGTTACATTTCAATAGTTCCTTAAACTAGGCCTAGCAAAACTAGAATAATATTTCCACTTGCTTTTGGAGTCTAAATGCCAAATTATTCAAATTACTCATTTTGAAGATAATGTCAAGTTATGCACATTAACCCATTAAAAAGGATCGCTCCAGTCAACCACAAAGATTTATAACAGCACTTCTGCATCTGTGACCTCATATAGTACATAGTTGAAGTACATGTATATGATAAAACTTGCACCTGTTTTCTGCAAAATGAACCACTCAAAAGACCAACACAAAAAGGAAAAAAGATTTTGACTTCCGATGACTATATTGTCAAGTCAAATAATAGAGAAACACTTCTAGCAATTTAAATCCTAATTGGAGAACTCACATACCAAAATCCTCTTTTTCCCTATCAGACGTGCACACTCATTCACTCAAAAAGACGTAATTCCCCTTGACATTGCTTGTTGACTGCTAATTACCACATTACCAAAGTAAAATATCTTACCATGTTAGATGTTCCAGTCTCTTGTACTCCTGATAACAATGCCAAGAGGCGACGCAAATTTTGCAGGTTGGTGATATCTTCATCAGTCATGGAGAAGAAAGAACCTGAAGCTGTGAAGGGTATGTTTGCCGTCATTGCACGTGTTACTGAATCCAAGGTTGCTAGTCCGAGTGCATCCAATCCCTGCAATTATTGGTAATAATACTCTTGATTACTATTTAGCTAGTACATGTGTACCCAGAACTTAATATTAATTAGTATCCAGGGTATATGAGATTGTAATTTAATATAAACTCATTTGAGCTGATATCTCAGCCTGATTCAGTTGCTGGATCATTCAGATTTATGATGCTAGACCCGGTCTCCAACAAGCTCACCAACTTTTTCAACCCAAATGTCTTGGTCAGATATGGTACAAAATTTTTGGTAAGGTGACCTACTTAATGTTACAGATTTTCTTTCTTTTCTTTCTTGTTTGCAATTTCGTAAAATATATGCAGCATGAATACAGCCTCCGGTAAGAATAACAAATTAGAGCCTATGATTACAGCATGGTAGCAGCCACCCACCATGGGTCAAAATTTCAAATTAAGCTTACTTCCACCACCACACTAAAAGCAAAAAAAAAAAATTAACTACTCATTCAGTTCCTACAAGGAACATTGACAGAGAATAAAAAGAAAGAAATCATCCAAATATTTAGAACATTAACTTCTAAAATATAAGGACAGGATAGCCAGAGTCAGGCCTAGGAACTACCCTTTCACTATAATAATACTAACCCTACCACTAAAATGCAGATTTAAGGACAAGAAAATTAATGGTAAAATCACAATGACAAAGTGAACAAAATTATAAAAGTCAGAACTGGTCCATCAGTAATAATCCAATCTTTTACAGCATTCATTCTGAAACAATCATGTAGCTCACCAGCATTGGCTCAGAGTTCTGGTACAGGGATGTCAGAAGCTTGTAGTGGTAGCGTAGCAGCAAATGGTGGATGCTTTAGTGGTTGATTTTGGAGGTGGGAGTGGAAAAAAAGAAGGGTTTAGGGTAGGGGTGGACAAAAGTCCCGAACCGAACTGAGCGGTTCTTAATAAGTTAAATACCTGAACGGATACCCGAATAGAGAACCGATGGGTTTGGGTCGGGTCGGGTCTAGACTAAGAACCGAAACTAAATTATTTTTTTATTGAATTAATTAAATTATTTTATATTTTTTAAATAAATTAACAAATTAATTAAATAAATCAGATAATTTCATAATTTTAATTTTAAAGTCCAAATCATTTTAAAACCCAGTAGCCCATTTTTGGTATTCGTATGCAATGAATTAATGTTATTCGACAGCTAGTTATTTATATATTTTTGAATTAAGCTACGTTAATTTGTAAAAGTTACGAATGAAATGTCATTAGTTATATTTATGTAGTGCTGCTGTAAATGTTGAAAAATTTAATTATGGTACGGAATCGTTCCGAACCGAACCCGAACGGTTTCATAATTATTTTTGGACCCGACGGTTCCATTTATTAAATACCCGAAAATTTTGAAACCGAACCAAACCGACCCACGGCCAGCCCTAGTTTAGGGAGAGAGTTTGGTTGCAATTGCAGGTCAAAAAGGTTCAACTTTAAATTTAGTGGGGGCAAAAAAGTAGATTATTTGAAACAGATTGATATGAAAGCTTGGCGATTTTTTTACAACAAAGAAAGCAAGTCATATTCATGAACATGGCTGACGTTGCTTCTCAATTTCTCTGCTAACCAAGATTTTTTTTCAGTCTTATGGCATGATATCAAATATTTGTAATTTCCACAAAAGCGACAACAAAAGATGTCCGATGTCATACCTTAGCAAATTCTTCAAGAAGAATTTCTCTCACAAATGCACCCTGCAAAAAAGTAATTGTATTTGAAATGTTTACAAGTAATATGGTTTTCCTTTTTCCTATAGGTTACTGTGAAGGGATAGAATCCTACATCGAATAAAGATGAAAACATAGACCAATCTATAAGAGTTTGGGTTACTCCTCTTAATAAAGTTGACCTTTTAAGATGGTACTCCAAATCCTACATGGTATTAGAGTCCGTTAAAGCTCCAACGAGCAATTCGATTCGATTAAGACTCAAAATTAATTAGCACAAAGATTTCAAGATTGGCCTGCTCAAATGAGCCACCATCTTACGGTGCATGTTAAGGGACAGAATCTCACATCGAATAAAGATGAAAACATAGACTAATTTATAAGAGTTTGTGTTACTCCTCCTTAATAAGGTTGACCTTTTAAGATGTAACCTTAAATCTTAACAGTTAGAGGTTAGGAATACCTTCTCATCCAAAGTGAAGTAAAGGACTTGCTTGATAACCATCCTGGAGTTGTCAGCCTCTACTTGCTTCTTAATCAAAGCTCTCTCTGTCTTGGCACGTAGCGACTGACAATGGAAAAATCAAGCTGAGAAAAACTAACTCAATGCAACTGGAAAGTAACAAAAAAGCACAGTTGGAAGGGCTGTGGAACAATGTAGGATCTCTGGCATGTGAAAATAGATTCAAGAAAGATATACATTATTTTTGCATCCCGTCTGAACGGTCTAGCAGATGGATTAAATACTAATACGGAGAAATTATATATCTTATGAGCATAATATATGTTGTAAACAGTTGATAACACAGAAAAGAACTTACTATGGTCACAAGTCACATTATTATTACTGGAATCATACCAATTGAATTTGCTAAAACAATCAACTCATTGAAGAGATCAATGCAAGTTGAGATGGGTCAAATCAGGTGATTTACTCATGAGTATTGTCATTAAAACATCAACATCATCTAGGAGCTAAAAATAACATGAGCTGTACATGAGGAGAAATGTGAGTCGACAAGGAGTTAAAATGACATTAATAATGAGTAATTAACCAAAGTAATTATCATGTATAGATGGTATGGCTTTAGTACTTCATCTGTCCATCCTTCTATGTGCTGCTAAAATATTGATAGATAAAATTTGACCCCTGATGGTGACGTTGGTGAGATGTTCAACCCCTTGCATAACTTTCTATTAGATGTTTGGCACAATTAGTATTCTTCAGATTCCTGTTTACTGTAACACGCAGAGTGACCAGGCAAGCAATATTTAAGATGATAAAACCAGCATAATATTTTTCTACTAATGACTTCCATTGTTTGGCCGGCGAGTGGGTGGAGTGGGATGTTGACGTAGCCTAAGCGAATAAGAGAGTTGAAATAAAAGGCTTACTGCATGCAAGGATAGATTCCACCAATAAAGTATTTCACGAATTCAATGTGGGGTAGACTACTCAGCTATCCATATGATCTATTAACGTGAAGCAAAAAACTTTTTTTGGCTATGTCCTGTATAAGAATCGATAAATTTGATACACCAGGTGCTCTTAGTTGATGATGGCAGAGAAACGCAACTGCCAGGGATCAGAGAGAAAGTTAAATTGCACCAGAAACTATTTATCACATGACTAGTGAATCATATTATAAGAGATTCTAACATATTTAACAAATAATGCAAGAATAAAAGAAAAACCATTCAATTTACTTTTACATACATAACTTTGGCTAATCTTATTACCATTCAGGATGATGAAAAGAAATATTATTAACTTGCACATAAAAATAGTAAATTACCTCTGTTATGAGTGACTCTAACCGTTCAATGTTGAACATACCATCCTAGTGGAAAAACTCGATATCAGATTAGCAATTTCATTAAGCACATTTAGTGTACAGTGAGATTGATCTTGAAGGCAACATGTAATAAACTAAGGAACCAAGAGATTGTGCTTTATGGCTAAAATAATTTCTCTGTCTAGCAGTACCTTGTAAAGAAGACTTCGCAAAGAAGATTGCAGCCTTGGTGAGGTGTCAGTTAGCACCTTTCTGGCAATCCATGGGTAAGTACTACCCAAAACTTTGTAATTTGGGTTAAAGCTAATGGCAATTCCCTCTAGAACCGCGAGGCTGGATGTTCCAGAAGGTGAATGAAATCAAAACTTTAGCTCAATGTAACATAGTACACGTTTTATTCATAAATTAAAATAAGGACTTAATGACAAAATGAAATTTCTTGTAGCATATAATGAGAGTATTCAAAAGTTCTATCCAGAAAGAGGATATTGTGCCAGAGAAACAAAATCTTCACCTTCTGATGACAAGAGAGAAATAAGAAGGTATTCTGAATTTGAATTTGTACCTGCAGAAATGGGAATTATGATTTATTCTCAGAACAGAATTAGAATGGAATTTCCAATGCCAACAAAATGGAATACAAATGCCAACAAGGTACAAGTACACATAAGCATGTACATATGCTTCTCTTATTATCATCATAATTGGAATATCATCAACATTTATAATTCCACAACTGTTAGCCATAAAGTTATCCGATTAATTCAATTTTGCACCGAAGGAATGTAAGCCATAAGCAAACAGACAATGGCAAATAAAGTTAACTGTCAAAATGAATATATGATCGTACTTTTGACCCTCCAACCACTTCGTGAGCAATTGCAAATATGATGCAGGCAAGCATTTAGGCCATACCATAATAGTTACAACAACATAAAAACTATCCATTTATATACCATTCTAAATTATATAATATCTCCTCAAAACCCAATAACTAATATACAAACCTTCTGAAACTTTACGAATACACACAAAACACACACTCATACATACATCCAAGAACAAAAAGTACGAAACATGCTCCACAAACATCTAAATTGAAAGCAAGAGCATCTAATGACGTTTACATAGTGGTTCCCAAATTTCCCAATAGGTCCCCAAAACTTATGTTGCGAACTCCTTTGGCAACAGCATCTCGAAAGACACCTGCCGAAAAATAAAAACGTAAGTGAAAATGCATTCTCAGCATATGGAAATCATGCATCTACATTGTTCATTCAAGTTAATGAAGATAAGTCAATAACCATAGCCCTACCAGTTGAAACTATAAACTTTTACCATGCAAAGCAGAAGTCAAACCTGTTAATGCCTTAGTAACAGCTTCCTTGTCTGCTGTTGGTGGAAGAAGCCTGTTAAGTAAAAAAGTTTCACTCTTCAAATATAAAATCATAACAAGAGAACTTTAATCCCAATGAAAGAGTAAGAAAATAAAGGTACCCAAGAGTTACAAAGTCTTTGGCCAGTGCATCATAATCACGGTTTACAAGATGGAGACAAGCTTCAATGAAACCGTCACGAAGTTCTTGTTTGAACTCACCCATCATGCCAAAGTCTGGGAAAGGGGGGGGGGGGGGGGGGGGGGGGGGGGGCAGTAAAGATGTTTTAAGTTCTTCAAACAACGTTCAATTGATTATTGACAAAGTACGTAAGGTAAAATGTTATAAAATCACTGTGAGTGCTAAAGGAGACGTGAAACAGAATATTAATGCAAGTGCATATGTCAATAAATTGGTTTGTGCAGAGCATCTATTGAAATAGGATGTCCTTTGTTGCCCAAAACAATTGTCAGAAAAAAATTCGTATTTGTTTTTATCTAGTCTGTATGATGTAGATTTTTCGAGAACACACCCCGTGAAAAGAATTTTTTTTTAGATTTTATGGTTAAAAAGTAGAAAAAAGTTATTGAAAATAAGTTTGGGGAAAAATGAATAGATACTTGATCAACATGACACGCAAAGGGGAAATTGTATCATATATCTAGAGCCTCCTTCCTTATAGTCTGTTAAGTTATGCTGACATTTCTGTTGAATCTGTTGGTCTTATGACACAACAGAAGCAGAATCTGCATTTACTCAAATATTTTTATTATAGTTAATTACAATAAGTTAAATGTAAACATTCTCTCCCACCCATCCTCCCCAACCTCCATTTATGCCCACTTGAAAAAAATCAGCATCACCATTCATTTAATCACTGTCTTCCATTCTTCACCGACAACTAGCTCACACACTACCACCATTGTGAGTTAACCCATCCAATAATCTCTAAAGCTGCAACTAACAGACAAAATTGTTAATGAAAATATGGTTGGATGATAGGCAAGCGAGCAATCCATGTTGTTTGTTGCTCTATATACAAACATGTAAACATAGAAGCATATAGATAACTTAACTGTGGAAACTTGGTGCCAAAAGATGGTCGCTTTATTCAGACGTGACTTTGCAGGAAAATGTAACGCTTTTAAATGCAATTACGATTATTCATGTTAATCATACAAGTGTATATAAACTGTTCTTGATGTTGACAAATTTAGCATTGTAACTAAAAATCCATTAGTTGAAAGAAAAGATCTGTAATTCTTAATTTAACACAGTGTAACTAATACTGGAGGCATAGGGGACTGCCCCTAGATTAATAATAAACCAAAGAGAGGTCAACCTAATTTATTAAGAACTAAAAAGTTCATCTGAAATTGTAAACATAAACAGGCCATTGAAGAAATATGGAATTTAAAATCCACCCCTATTGCCAAATAAGGTAAACATAATTTCAAAAGAGTACCTAAGTAGGCTAGTTTCCCATCATATGTACGAAATAAATTTCCAGGATGTGGATCAGCATGATAGAACCCGTACTCTAGAAGTTGGTTGAATGAGCAATAAACTCCAATCTGTCAAAACATAATGCAAGGCAATTTTTACAAAAGATCTGATTTAGTTAAATAACATTATTATAACTAGTTTAAGGATTGACCTCAATCATATAAAGATCCTTAACTTCAGAAAGTTTTTGACCCTGCGTTCATTTAACATAAGAAAGAATTGTAAACTCGCATTAGAAAAATGAAGAGTAGCATCTTGCAAAAATATGACTTCCTCAATTAAATTAATAACTTAATTTATTGCAAGTCCTTGATAACCATTACTTGAAGCTGCAAATACAGCTGTGAAATATTCCGTAGAGATATCATTATCTTTGACCAATGGGCATTTTTCTAATATTTTAAATAGGCTATCTAACACTCCCTGAGAAAATATGAACCATATGAAATTTAGCAATGTCGGGAAACCCAGACGTTGATTCGCAGAATGACTAAATTAGAACTATCATGAGATAACAAACCTTTTTAGCCATATCATTATCACATGTTTAAAGAAGAAATCCTTGCACAGTATGACCTCCAACACGTGGTAATGAGGTTGCAAATTTAGAAATATAGAAAAAAGGAAAGAAAAGAAAGTTTCTCTTGCATGCAGTTTGACACTTAGTTCTCTTTTTATTTGTACCATAATAATATACCCACAGGAAAAAGGAAATGTTTTGGATAGAGAGAAACAAAAATACCTCCACCCATTGCATGATGAGAATCTTGCGAGTTGTTTGCTCTACATACATCTCAGGAACCAGAACATCTTGTATACCACCATATAGCTGTCTGCTTCATCATATATGCGGCAACAGTCAAAGCATAGGATTAAAATAATATCTGATTGCATGTGAGACAGCAGTAAAGCACAGACAAAAAAAGATGCACAAGCTTTTAAGATGGGGTGCTTAAACCAACTAAAGAATCTGCATAAAAAGATTCAAAATAAGGATACACAAATATATAGTGAAGGAATTTAATTTAAATCCGAAAAATAAAAAGTAATAACAAAGTGATATTAACAAGTACGTAGGGAAATGAATCTGCGAAATATGCATTTGGACATACATGATACATAAGCCTATTTGGTTATAGTTATTTTTTTTTTTTGATAACCGTGGATGTCCGGGCCAGCTTGCGCGCACCTCGACTAATTCCACGGGGCCTGAAGTTTACAACCGAGTATTCACCTCAGTGGTCCTGAGGGGACTCGAACTGGTGACCATTGGGGAGCAAACCCAAGACCTGACCAATTGAGCTACCCCTCAGGGTTCTCAAGCCACCATATTCAATATTAAGTTATCATCATTTGATAACCGTGGATGTCCGGGCCAGCTTGCGCGCACCTCGACTAATTCCACGGGGCCTGAAGTTTACAACCGAGTATTCACCTCAGTGGTCCTGAGGGGACTCGAACTGGTGACCATTGGGGAGCAAACCCAAAATTTGGTTACAGTTATAAAAAACTGGTTTAATCGTTTTGTTATGCAGGACTATAAAGCAAGTTGATCACTGGAGTAGAAGCTCACACTAATGACATAGTAAAATGAAGTAATAAAGACTTCAAGACCATTAAAGGAAACTTATCCCTTGCCATATTCCATGCCATTTTAATAGAACTGAATATGTTACCAGTGGATTTATCATAAATAAGAAATCTTGGGCTAAAAGACATCAGCATCAGGTTATAAACCATTCTTAACCGTTGTTACTGCATACATGTCAGATATTCATTCGATGGGCAAACATATTACACATTGGGTTTCAGAATCCTTAATAGAATACCAAATGGGTCATGAGGATATAGATGACTTCTAAACTTGAAGTATGATGCACATATATTAGGACAGTAGTCTCTTACTTAAATTTGACTCCGTTGTTTGCTTCGCTCTTATAGTCCATCTCCTGCATTCAATTTGATTACCTGTATTCAATATGAAGCACTAAGAATATTCCTCTTTCAATGTAATAGTCTGAAAGACGGGAGACTTTACATATGAAAAATTAACACATGCCACTGTATACAACTTGATAGTCTAGAAAATTTTTCAAAAGGAAGCAATAATTACAATAGAATCAATCTAGGTAAACTAGAACTTTCTTAAATCTGAGTCATCATGATGCACCTATGTTCATGTCACACACACTTATTTTGATTTATTCAAGCGAATAGTCTCTATCTTGTACCAATTATTCTTTCAAGGCCGACATTAACTTCCATAAGTCACTGTAATGCACATATGTATGAAACCAGCTTTTGTATCGGTCGTATTCAACAAATTATCAGGAATTGAAGTCTCTCTGTAATACAAAGACCAAGTTTCTTGTCTCTTGGAGTAGCTTCATGAGCGTCTAAAACTTGTCATTATTGTGGTTAGAATGTAAAGTCAAGTAGTCAGGTAATCTTAAGAATTTTTTTGTCTTCTTTTCCCAAGAATAACTTGATCGTCAAATTTCAGAACTCTTTCGAAATTCAAAATTTCTAGAATCACTGGTGCTAGCAATCACTTCAGTTCACTTAGAACTTAGCAGTTATATAATGGTAAATGTCTAAACTCACAGCAAATGATCACTATTCTATTACAATATTCATATGAAATTTAAGATGTTGAAAATTGAAAAACCTTCTGACCAGAAAAAGTTGAACGTGTCATCTTAGAAGTGGGTAGGAAATATTTCGACTTCAAGTCAGCAAATTGAAACATTGGAGTTTCAGATCGTATAATTTTAGAAGATGATAGAACTACTCAATGGTATGCAATAAGCATCATGTAATACAGATTATGGGAAAAACCATTTAATCCAAAGAGCAAGTATACAGATGGAAGAGTGACACTGCAGGAGCAAACTGAATAAATATCATGTGAGGAAGTTGGAATCCAGTGATGTTTCAACCATAGAAAAGTTGATTTAAGGCCTTCTACACAAATTAGTAGAAATCAGTGGATATGACATCAGGGACGAACTAAATTCGAGTTGCTCTCTCAGAAAAATACAACAGATGTAGCCAGTTGTGGAAAAGAGTAATAGTTGCTTATCATTTACATGGAAAATGATCCTGAAGAGCTATTCTGCCCAAACATATTTGACCAGTTAAACAATTAACTGAAGTCTAGGATAGTCATGGTGTCAGAATTCAAGAGATTTCCAAACCTAAAATGAAAGGAAATCATTCATGCATGGGAGTATCAACATCTGTAAGCACGAAAGAGAATTAAGTACCCGAAAAAGACTTGTGGCCCATTCATCGACGACTGCCTGCAAATTGAAGATCACAAGACACAGTAAGGAACAGGTATTGGAATTGATATCAATGCACTTCACTGGGCCCTCATCTATGAAGGTAATGAGACAAAACTGTAAACTTATAAGGCCTGCTTTTTGAGTGCTGGACCACAATGCATATCTAGCAAATACTTCTAACAGAGATAATATGATATGAAATCTAGCCCACAAAAGTGCTAAATTAGTATCTCCCACTATAAATTTCAGTCCCTTACGTTTTTGTCAGCAACAGCAAGAAAATAATTGCATGCCAAACTACCTGAAGGTCAGTGTTAAATTTTCCTGCTTTCTTCACCAGCACTGCAAGGTAGCGCAAAATTAATATGTCCAACGAGATTGCAGCTCTAACTCCTGGCCTTTGCACTTTGACGGCAACAACCTTTCCACTAGTACGAAGTCTAGCTTGATAGACCTTTTACAAATGTTAAGTGATAGAAAAAATCTCAATAAGTTTTGTTCCTATTTTACAGTAGACAATCCCAACTCTCAAATGAGAGTAATAGAAGTGCATGAAAAACCTGTCCAAGTGATGCTGCTGCCACAGGATCGGGTGAAATCTCTGAGAAAAGTGCATCTATCGGTAATCCAAGTTCTTGTTCTATTGTATCAAAAGCAACTTCAGTGGAAAATGGTGTTATTTGATCTTGCAACAGTGCAAGCTCATCCAAATATGCAGGTGGTATTAAATCCTAGAAGATATTGATAATCAGAGATAGTTCTTAGTATTCGTTCCTAATATTTATATGATAATTAATGTATGACTTTTTCATGCCTCATCAAAGAGATCAAATAGAAGTGTTCAGAGTGCAAAAATTAGAACTTGGAACTCTTTCTGATCTTAAGCTCAAAAAATAAAAAAATGGTATATTGCGTGGTGGCAGCATTCAATTGGATTTCTTGCTGACAAGAAGGAAAAGGGAAAAATAACTAGCCAATGCCAAAATTGTTTTTGAGCTTGAAACTTGAATGCCGCATCTCACAGATAAGTTTTTCAACATTGTGCTGTCAATGCATGCCAAACCACAAATACTATCAGTCTCGTGCCTACACCCCCCCCTCCACAACCATCGCCATGCACACACACACACTTCATTTGGCATTGCATATTGCTGAAGCAAACAAATGGTAGAAAAAAAATTAGAAAATACTAGGGTCATGAAAAGGGTTCAGTATTTGACTCTCTCTCTCTCTCTCTCCCCTTTTTTTTCTCTTCGCTTTTAGGTCGTTCACACATCTTCATATTAACTGGTTACAGCACAACCAACTGACACAAATTTGACTGAATAACTGGACACATGTATGTTGAACGAAAATGTTCCCATTTTTTCTAATATACAAAACTGTTGATATATGTTTTATATTTGGAAGTAATAGAGCACGGGTATGAACATAGACCACGGCTCAATTAAACTTAATACATAGACCACTTTTTTTAAAACTCCAGCATAGAATTCATCAGCTTAACGAAAGTACTTACCACATCATCTTTCTACACTGATGTGGTTACTAAACTTAGCCAAACCTTTTTAAAATATTTGATTAACCTTCGTTCAATTTGTTTATCGGATGCTCCTGTCTTCCTACATGTTCATAAACATATATATGTAGAGTCATTATTCTGATAATAGATATTACTGTACACTTTAAAAAGTTTACATTATTACAGTTAAAGATCTTGATGGGAAGGAAATACGAAATTAGATGCTGAAGTGCATCATTTGCCTTTCATACCATCCACATGCTCAGAAAGATTGATTGCATTGTGTCATAAAGAATTAGATTAGTAAATATATCGAGTCCAGAGGAAAACTGACGGAATGAAGATAAGAATAAAAATATGATTTAAATAGGATTTTAAATTAGAGTTTGATTCAAATTATGTTTGTTGAGATTAGATTAGGTTAGTTTAAATATTTTGATAAAAGTTTTAGTTTATTAGAAGTTCTTTTGATTTTAGCTTCTTTCCCGATATAAAGGGGCTTATTCAATTTAATACTTGCGTTTTAATATAGAATAAAAATTGATATTCTCTCCCTCTAAATTCTTCTATATGGTCTCCCCCTTCTTCTTCTCTCTCTTCGTCTTGTTCGTTGCGTCCTATTCCAATTTGGTATCAAAGAAAGTCGTATTCCTTTGGACAAACAAATTTTATGAAGTGTTCAAGTTCAAAAAAATTATTTCAACAGCCAATATTGTTCAAAAGAGTACTGTTCATAAATATTGTTCATAATTCTGTTGATTTTTGTTACTATCCAGCACAAGGAATCAGAGCCCAATATCACACCAAAACCAAAATTAGAGGCCAAAATCACACCAGAACCATAAACTCATCAAACCCAAACCTATATATCGGTTGTCTTCCGCCATACCTTCCACCACCAGAAATTAACACCAATACCAGCAGTGCTAGTTCCACCTGATTCTGTTAAGTTATTTGCACAGTCTCCAAAAATCAACAACCTTCCCAAATGAAGATTACAAGTTTAGCTCCAAGCGTGGAGAA
>CAIGRQ010045956.1:0-10077 GCA_903798375.1 Fraxinus sp. D2006-0159
ACATCGTTTATGATTCTAAGTTGAGTTGTGATATTTGAACAAGTAGGGGATTGTTATATAATTGTGTTGTTCAAATATTTCTAAATGAGAATTAATCAAACGTGGTTGAAAATAAGATTAAAAACCGGTTAAGAATGTGAGAAACGGGCAAATGGGAAAATTTGTTACCTATGCGTATTTGGCCATGCGGTCGCATGGCTATTGTCAGGGACTTCAAGTCCCTGTTATGGCTCCATTATGCAATCGCATAGAGGTACTCTATGCTCTATGCGGTCGCATGGGGCAATTTTTTAACCGTTGGATAGATTTTTTTTAAAATTTTGTTGGGCACCTTATCAACCTCAATTTCCATCTTTTGTGAAAAGTTTGAACCCATACGAATGTGTATGAAGGAATTCTATAAATAGAGATAGAATTCATGGTTTATAATATATTAAAATTCTCTCTAATGCTTTGTGAAATTCATCCTCAAACTCTCTCAAAATTCAGTTAGAATTTTTCTTATACAACTCTTCTTTGTTCCTTTTTGCCGAGTTTCAAAAGTGCTATTTGCAACTGAATCTTGACTTGAAATCCACTAAAACTATTTGTGTGTTGGTCCTTAGCATTCTCATTACCGAGAGGGCACAAATAATTATACATTAATTCAAGTTTATATTCATGTTGGAGGCTTTGTCATCTACTTCGACAAAAACAAATTTAATTCAACACGTGTGTGTATATGTTGTAGAGCGCGGCAGGCTTTCCATCTTTAAACACTGACAGCATCTTTGACGGAAACCATCCAAAAGGGCCCCACGTGTAATGTTTGGAAAGGTTAGGGGTGGCGGCTGCAAAAAATCAAAGGTTTGGGGAAAGTCTGCTAGTGTTTCAAAGGTTTTGGATTTTTACTACAATTATCCCTTAAATAATTAATAAATTAATCTATAAACATCACTCAACAACCTTCAACCACATCAAAATTCTCAAACCCTAGTCATTTTTCCAAATCCGCTCTCTCTCTTCTACAATATTCATTTCACCAACTAATAACCACTCATTGCGGGCAGTGACACTACAAAGTTATATGTTAACGTTGCCTCATGTTTCTTAAGTCTATTAGGATTCAAATTAGTCATCAGTTCTTCTATTGACACTTCTTGATCATTATAACTCATATGTTCTTGTTTACTATATTCTTAATCAATATAATGGGCAGTCAATATGGCCATATGGGCACCACTGGCACCTCTTCCTCATCTAGCTCTTTTGTACATGGGTCATAACTCATATAGCATAAAAAAAATGGACCATACTATATATACATGAAGGTCATTGATTTACACTCATTTGAATTGACAAATTTTAGTACGTTAATCTTGACAACACATTTTTCAATCAACTGTCAGATTTTTTACACATAGAGGGTGTCAATCAAAGTATACACTTAGTGTATACAAATAGTTTAGTCCAAAAAAATCACTATCTTTTTTCCAAGTTTGATTGTATCACTCTAACTCCAAATATCTGCATCTGCCATTGTAGAAGAGTAATACAAATCACTATAAATTGATACATGTTTTCATCTTTATTTACTGTGAAATTTTACCTTTTAACATGCCGAATGATTCTTTTAAGTGAACATATTAAGTGCAGCAATCTAAACCATTGTTATAACACCAATATTGTTAAATAACATTATTAATATAAGTTTTACTCATGAAGGGTAAAATGTACTAGAAAACAATAGATCAACACAATTTATAAATAGAATGGTGTTGCATCTGTATTTACCTACATTCTTGGGATGTTTTCCATATAGCTTGCCTGCATCAATATCTTTAATAACATCGGGTGGAAGTGGTCCGTTCGACACCTTCTTCACTAGATAGCACTCGACCAACTCTTCATCATTTGGCACGAAACGATATCCGATGGGCAAGCCCGTGATTTGCCCATATTGACTGCCCATTGTATTGATTAAGAATATAGTAAACAAGAACATACGAGTTATAATGATCAAGAAGTGTCAATAGAAGAACTGATGACTAGTTTGAATCCTAATAGAATTAGGAAACAACGAGTGGTTATTAGTTGGTGAAATGAATATTTGTAATGAAAATGGGTACAATCTCTTTTTTTTTTTTTTTTCCCCCACATTAATTTTCGACCACACATTCACAAAATAAAATTTTCTACACGTAAACTCCACTTTTTAATCACACATTCTTCAAAAATTCACTATTCAAAACAATGTTTTTTCAAAATATGGCCACCAAACATGGACTAAATATGCAATCTTGTAACTTATGGTTGTGTTGAAGGTGTGGTTTCAGTGGCATTAGAAGGGCAAAAGAAAGACCAAGTGGTGGTGATCGGCGACGGAGTAGATGCAGCAGGAATGACTAGCTTGCTCAGAAAGAAAGTCGGCCGTGCCAGGCTGCCAGCCTAGAACTTGTGCATGCTGTTTAATTAAAAAACTTGCATGTCAAGTAATTATCTACTTAATAAAAATTAAGGACATGAATGAACAAAATGGAAACTCGAGCGTTCAACACCCAGGGTTCACTACTACAGTCTACAAACTTTATTGAGAGAAGCTCGACTTGACTTCGTATTAGGGATCCAAGACCGAAATACAAGCCGGGCTAATACCGAAAAAAAAAAAAAACTCGTTCTACAAAAATCTTGTAGAATTTACAGTTTTACACTATCTCGTTTAGATTTTTATTTTTATTTTTTTTTGGCCTTTTTGGCTCTTTCAACTAAATCGTCACGAACGTGGACGTTGTCATGTTATGGAAGTTTGACCGATTTTGTAGGTTGTTCCACCATCTCAATTTTTACGAACTATAAATGAATTGACGATGTAGATGCCGGACAAAGGATCGACAAGAATTTTGTTAGAGATTGTCAAGTGGCAACGGCAAATTCCGTTGGTCATACCATCGTTGGACAGTGTAATGTGAATGCCATGCATATCACTAGCATGTATAGAACCAACTTACAAAGTCAATTTCATGTTTTTGAAAAGCCTAGATCCACCCAACCATATAGTGTAGTCCAATGATCACTTTGAGCTCGAAAATTTGCTAAGAGTGGACTTCAAAGGATTGAGACCCCATCCGATACAAACATACGGATTGCGAAGGAGAGTCAGAATCGAAAAGAGGATTCTTCACTTCTTTATCTCATTCAAAACCGTTCATGAGACTTTCATCTCATACGATTCCTAAGTCATAAAAGACAGAAGAACAAACTCAAGAGTAGTAAAGATACTTCTAATGGTATTTATTTAGTTTAGTCTATTATCGGTTTCACAGAGATTATAAACATATTTTCACTTTCTCCGCGACCTGCATATACCACTAAGTACTTTCTTTCATAGCTCGACTTCTATATTACACACTCTTTATAGCGACGAGCTCTATCCTTCTTTCTATGAGTGGAATTCCATAAGCAAAAAAGTATTAGACTTCGTATATCATTGTCTTCTTTCCTACCTCCTTCAGCCCGAGTAATTGGGATGACAAGCTTCTAACGTTTCTTCTTTACCGATATATGTACTTGGCAGCTTCGATTTGAGTTGTAAGCAAACTGAGTAGAAAGGAATAAGCAGAAAATCCATCAGACTAAAGACGACGCCTCTCTATAAACTGCAGAGTTCGTGTGTTCTGTCCTATTTATATAACGGCAGAAATGCTGTTAGCTACTGCTGATGCAAAGGTGCTATCTGGGAGATTAAGTCCTTGATTACTGCAAGAATGGAAATAGTAAGATAATCGTATTCTCTAAACGTTCAAAACTAGGAAAATTAATCTTGCACACCTTTCCTGCTCACCGCAATTGGTGATCAAGTACTTGGGGTTATCAGGGCTCGCAGAGCCATCGTTAAGAACATCAAGCAGATAATTGAATCGATCTGCCGATGCAAATTTGGAATGATCTGCCCAAATTTTAGTAATCGTAATACTTTGCCTATGTATACAATCGTTATCTATTCACAACTTGTTCTCGTAAAAAGTAAAGACAAGAATACCTTCAGGTGGTTTAAGCTCGTCCAGGGAATAACCCATGTAGGACTGACTCGCCAGATGTTTGCCTGTAAGCTGGACCTGTGAAAGACGCAGTGTCTCAAGTTCAAGGGCATGTTCATGCTCTTCCATAAGCTGCCTTCTAATCATCCCAGAGGATTCCCATCCTGTCATTGATCGAAGAAATTCATTACTTTGTGCAAATTAACAAAATAAAACTCCCATCTATTCATTAGTCGCATGGTATTAAAGCTAGAAATAGCACTTGGGGTTTGCACCAAATAACTTGCTCGCTTGAAGCTCAGAGTCGATACCAATAGGGTGCGAGTGATAATGCATTGGATTCTCAAGTTTTTCCAGGTACTTCCTGTAGCCAAGAGGAAAGAAATGTCAAAGAAGCACACACAAAGGGATTATTCTTGAAACAGTAAAACTATTGATAAATCATCGTCTTCGAGTTTCTGTTTAGGCGAAGTAACAGACCCACAGTTAAGTGCTATTGGGTTAACACAAAATTATGGTCATCTTAATTGGAAAATGAATCTTCAAATGAATAGGAAATCAGCAGTGCATTTGTTCAAGAAAATATCGAGCTAATACCTTTCGACAAGCTTTGACTTTTCTCTGTAAGATTTCACAAGAACGCGAGCCCACAAACATAATGTGGATTTCCCTTGGACAAAATCAACTTCACAGTGTCTGGACTCACAAAAGTTACAAAGCCAAACATCCGCTTCTGCTGGCAGGGAATTCTCACATCTTGAACTGGACCAAAGGTACTAAGGAAGAGCACCGGAAAACAATTAGAACTTCAATACGCGGAAAATTGATGGCAAACACGAGAAGCAACATGGAAAAACTGAGAGTTCATTACTTGAAGTATTCTGAAACATCTTCCTCGGTAAATGTGCTCTCAGCTGGGAAAGTTAGATAAATTTGATGTGAACCGCTAACAATAGGGCCAGGGTCATTTCTTTCACCCCGGATGTCCATATACTTTAGGGCATCTTCAGCCAGTATGACTGCATGCTGCCCATGAGGCCTGCTTCATGAAAATAAGAGGAAAACTGTTATATAATAGATTATACATATAACCTGACAACTTATAAGGTCCAAAACTAAACCTGTCGATAAGACGGATACTATTTTTCAGTCGAGCAAGAAGTTTTGTCAAACTATGGCCAGCTTTACCATGTCTCTGGCTTTCAGTAAGATACCCTTCCGCCTGCAGAGATCTTCCATATCTCTCATAGTACATCATAGGCAGAGATGCAATTGAAACCGGATTGCCTCTTCGGGATTTCAATAACTCGGTGATTTCGAGTTCCAATTTTTCGAGGGACCCGGGCAAGAAAACGTGATCTTCATTAGCAGCTTCATACGAATTAGAACCAAATATATGTGGGTAGCTCCCTGGGAAAGATTCTCCATGAAAATACCTACAGTTACTGCCATGCTTACAAAAACCCTTATTGAAATAGTGACAAGTCTTAACCGGATACTCCATTAAGCTCGAAGAATTTCGGCTACCCCTAATACTTATCTCATTAAAAGCAGCTTCCGGGCAATAGAAATCACTTTGAAAACCTGAAGTTCCGGAAATCATTGGTTCTGAGTGATCCTCCAAACCAGTGTAATGGTTTTGGAAACCATACTCTTCATGAAGTGAATCAGTGTATGGTAAAGGTTTGAAAGAAGGATTAGGCATCAATTCCGGCTGTTCAGGTAATTGAGGATCCCAAGGAGCTACATTCTGATATACAGCGAGAGATGAAAAGGGGGCAAACTGAAGGGAAGAATCCGAAACAGGACTCGGCATGGAAGGAGAAATTGGAGGTGAAAGAACTGACGACGAAGCAAACATAAAAGCAGATTTTATCTTTTTTATCAAGTTGTGGATTAAGCTATCAGGTCCTAAAGCCAATCTGATCATTTCCTGATCTGGGAGGTCCTGCAAATAAATATACCCAATAATCTTCCTAGCGACATGTTCGGGTTCCAATTTTGATATTCTGTCATGCACAAGCTTTGCAGCCTCGAAAGAATCCATTTTACCTCTACTAGCTGCATACATATAACAAACAAAACAGTCATGAATAGAACATTACAGATACATAATTTTGGAAAAAAAAAAACCTTATTCTGAACAAACATGGAAGAATAAATTCAATTGCAAGGTAGATCTCAACCACAGGAAACATAGTAATCTAGATTCAATAGTCAAACCACATGTCCACGGTGAAAATCATGCAACAAAAAAAAAATAAAAAAAAAATACTGTAATATATCTTGTGAGTTTCTTTAAATTCATACAAAACATTAAAGGAAAATATAACAACAGAGAACTGAAGCAGAACTTTTTTCCCAAAACAGGGAAAATTAAATATTAATTCTTCAACAATAAATCACAAGAATTAAGATTAAGCAATCTAAAATGGATTTCTTGCTTGCAGACACACAACCCCAAATTAAGAATTCATTGCCATTTAAAAGACAAAGAATCCCTTTAGGACAATATAAAAAAAACCAGAATAAATTATACAAAAAACCCACGTTAAAAAAGAAAAATCCTTAAACACATGCAAATCCCAAAACTCAAAATTCTTTACCAGCAAAACACTGCTTTAAACCCAACCCATAAATTAAACATAATCAAAGAACAAAAAAACGTACCCTCAAGATCTTGTAGTACGAGGAAGAAAATCAACTGTAATTCTACGTTTGCAGAAAAAAAAATGGTTTCTCTCTCTATTCATCCATGTTTCTTCTCTCTCTATTTTTCTCTTCTCACTGTTTCACTCTCTAAATGCCTCAAATTCCTCAGCAAAAACAAACAGAAACCATCTTAATCTTCCGAAGCAAAATGACAAGAAAATGATGCTTTAAATGGCACTGTGCCTCTTCACTGCAGCATTTGCAAAAAATAAATAAATAAATAATTAGTTCTTAAATATAATCATGCTACGCCTACAGAAAGTTTCTTCACAGTTTCACAGAATTTTTTCTCAAATGCACGTGTCAACGTGCGATTAAACCATTAAGAAATAAATAAAAAATCATCCACACAGGTGCTGCCAACGCAGCACCCGTAATTGTTCTGTTCAATTTATTTTTCTTGGAATAAATAGATAATTCTTTTCACTTTTTCAGTTATTTGAAAATATGGTGAAAGGGCAGTTTTTAGAATTTCCAGCTAATTTCGAAATAAAAAAATCCCTAGATTTACGATATTGTTGGTGCCAGCTTGAAAATGGTATTACAAAATTAGCCCCGACAAATTAGCAAAATCCCATAAAATATTGGAAAAATTGCAGCCACGGTATCAAACTTTTTATTTAATAACATACTTTGTCCAAACATTTCGTTTGTGCCACACACGTTACCAACATTTCAATATATTGCAACGGAAGTCCAAATGAAAGGAAATTGTTAGTTGATCAAATAATTAACATTGATCATAATTTTTACTAATTCTAAAAGGATAAAATTATAACTTTACCTTTTTTTTTTCAATAAAAAGCACAATTATAATATATTAATAATTAAATTTAAAAAACATTTAAAAAAAGGGTTTTTTTCTTCTTCCCTCTACCTCCATCCCCACCCACCCACCCAAACCAAATCCAAATGCATTGCCATTATCATCTTCCATCGCTACTGTCATTGCCACCTCGAAAGAAGAGAATTTTAAATGTGTTACGATGAATGCCCAAATTGTGAAGTCAAGGCAGTGTTCAGAGGCACTTCCTCAAAACATATCCCCCACTTTTCATTCTAATGACATAATCCTTGAACACATCCTCAAAACCAGGCACCACCACTTCAAAAGGTTTCTGGATAAAGTTTGGAGCACTGTTAGTTTCATTATTGGTTGAACTATTGGTTGAATTTCCAATTTTCTCTAACGAGCTCATCACGCACTCACCTTACCTGAATTCGGCCAACCCTTCTCCTATTCTTCTTTAGTAGGTGGTTGTGTAGGTGGGTTCTTGCTGTAGCTGTGAATGTATCTGTGGCGATGGTGTTTCGATATCTTTCGTCGGGGTAATCGTCATAATGGGTGGGATTTGGTGTGTTCGTGGGTTCAATCTCTTGCTTTGCTTCAATGGTGGGAGTATGTAGTACAGTGCCCAACTTTGTTACCAACAACAACGGTGGCGCCGACATTGGATGGGTGCGGTGGCGTCGACCGCTGCTGCTACTGTTGGTTGTTTTGGGGTAAGAAGTTCGGGAGGATGGAGAGTGGTTTTTTGCTTTTAAATTTAATTATTAATATATTATCATTGTGGTTTTTATTGAAAAATGTAAAGTTACGATTTTATCATTTAGAATTAGTCAAAATCATGGTCAATATTGATTATTTAGTTAACTAACGGTCAAACTAACAATTTCCTTCCATTTGTACTTCAACTGTGACATTTTTGAAAGATTTAGTGTCGTGAGTGACACAAATGAAATATTTGGATAAAATTTGCTATTAAATATAATATTTGTTATCGTGACTACAATTTTCTCTAAAATATTTAATAAAGAATTCAATTTTTGGAAGTTCCAACGTTGGGAAATTGGAGAAAAGATGTCGGTCCATGCACATATGGTGTTTGAGGGGCGAAAACGTCAGTTTTGTCTATATATTAAAGTGGTCCACTCTTAATACCAACCGTTGGATCGATATTTCTGGATTTTCTATGATCAAGCAAATGCAAGTTTATCTTTTCTTTCATTTTCTTGCAGCCAAGTGCAAAGATTTGATTAGATATGATTGGTTGGCTATGGGCCCTGGGTGGGTGTCATTGACTGTAGTATTTAATTTAAATTTTATTCATTGGTCCCACCTCCCTTATAGAATATAGAATAATTTATCTACACCCATAATGTTATTTACTATTTTTTTTATATTTTTCCTCACAAAAAGACTATTGTCATGTTTGGGCAAAAAAATTAAAGAAACAAATACTGTCTTTGATTAATGTTGAGTTAAACAAATGGACCGAATTTAATAAATAAAATAAAGAAATAATTGTGGAGAAAATGAAATAATAAATAAAATAAAATAAGGGGAATCATGGGTAGTTTGGGGATTTGCTTTTATCTTTAAGGACCATTTCAAGCGGCAAAATCATAGGGATATACTCTATCCGTCTCAATTATATAGGTTGCGTTTCTTTTTTTTCTTATCCCAAATATATAGGCTTGTTTCTTAATATAAAATATTTGATTGTGTTCCTTTACCAATATGTCCTTATTAAATTTTTCTCACTTAATGTGCCAACTTCTTGAAATCATTCAAATACATACATTCTCATTTCTTGGAAACATGAAACAACTCTCATTTTTTCTTCTTCTTCAAATTCTTTATTAATTCTAACAATAATTTAGTTTTGCACATTGAAAATTAAATATGGGTAAATTATGAAAGATACTGGCAAAAATTAATTTTCCAATGACATTAAAAAAACTTTCTTAATCTGTATGAAAAACGAAACAAGCCTATATAATTGGGACGGAGGGATTAACTTCGACGAAATGAAAGGGAAAATAGTTTTCTTTCCCATTTTCACTTATTTTTTTGTTTTAAAATTTTTAATTTTTTAATTAAAAAATGGAGAGGCCAAAATTGCAAAAGTTTTAGATACGTAATTAAAATAGAATAATGCTATATAGCATAAATGGTGATAAAACACCCATTTATGTGGCATAACGTGACATGTTCATTTAAGAGTGAAGGTACCCAAAAATTATAAAATTTTCATTTATTTGAATATTTGTACTAGCTAAGAGCATCTTCGAGAAATTCCATTTTTAAAGAGCATTTTTTACAATTTAGAGTGTTGTCGGAAATTTGACTATCTCAAGCTAAAGAATAAAAAAAAAATGAAATGCAGTAGACGAAGCGAGATATGACAAAACAAATCTCTTAAAGACAAATTTCGTCCCCCAATAAAGTGCAAATGAGATTATGAACGTCTGTCTCTCAAGATACAATGTTTCTTTCAAAGTCGATACTACACAATACCAACTGTGTCGGTCGAACCAAATAATGATCGTACTCGAACGGAATAAC
>CAIGRQ010045960.1:0-21058 GCA_903798375.1 Fraxinus sp. D2006-0159
GAAAAATTCTAAATTTATGTGTAATATTATTTTATTGAAGAATGTATGATTGAAAATAAAAGAGGAAAAATGTATTTTGAGAATAATGGAAATCAAACAAGAGCTTAGGTTGTGTTTGATAGGTTGCATTTTGTTGGAAAATAGAAAAAGTTTTCATATTCCACCTTTTTAAAGTGTTTTATAGGTTTTTTCTTTGCCTAGAATTGGTTATATAACAAATTCCACTCACGCGCCTTATTTCCATGCGTGAGTGGAATTTGTTTGTTTGTTTGTTTGTTTTTTTTTTGGATTGGTTGGTTTGTCATTTTCCATCTTTTATTTTATTTTTTTATTTTTTTTTGCTTTTTTTTGGCAATTAGAAAAAAATCTAGAAATAGTGGTAAAAAAATTTCTCACTTTTATTGACAATTTTCATGTAAAACAAAACCAAACGAATGATATTCGGTATAGTAAAAAAAATTCAGATTTTTTTTTTACTTTTTGACAATTGGAACAAATTTTAGACCCAATGGTAGAAAAAATTATCACTTTAGTGGACAATTTTCTTGAAAAACGAAATCAAACGGACACCAAACTTTCAATATTTTTTAGGTGGAAAATTATACCAATCAAACACAATTAATTACAATTCTCAATAAAAACAATTTATAGGCAATTCAATTCCCTGTAATTCATTTTCTTTATATCCATTTTCCACATTTACAATCAAACGGACCCTTAGTGTCTGTCACTTTTTTCGATCATATTCTTGAAATTTCTATCACTTTTTTAGGTGATAAATAACATTTTTTTTTTAAATAAAATGGACATTGTATGTCATTTTTTTAATAGAAGTGTATATCATTTTTTTTTAATAAAAATGACATTGTATATCATTTTTTAATTAAAAAAAAGTGAGACTTAATTTTAAAAAGTTACACGTGTCACTTTTTGTATCAAAAAAGACAATTTTACACAGTATTTTTTACTTTCAAAATACTTTTCATGTGATTTTTCAAAAAATCCATAATTTGAAGGGTATTTTTGTAAGTTGCCCTGATTTGTCCGAACTTTGCACCGACACACTATAAAGGATAGTGGGGTTGGGGGGGGGGGGTAATTGGAAGAGAATTTTTTGGCCCTAAAATATGAATCCAGAAATAAAAAAAAGCATAAAGTTGGATGTGAAAGATCTAATTGACAAAAGTCTAAAATAGTTCAAACACGGAAGGTGAATGATTGATCCAATACGAGTGATTTTTTATGTCTCATTTGTTGCCACATAGAATTTTCTTGAAAATAAGATAAAAGTATAACAACAATTGAGTACGCAAAACAAACGAAAAGTAGCCAAAATCGTTCAAGTCTAGTTCAGCCAATTGGAGCCCAGATGAGGCAACCCATGCACTAATCTGCACATAACCAATATCAGAGACTGATCAAAGTACAAAATACGGGTTTAGATCCACATTTCAATACCAAAAAACAAAGACCATTTAATTCTCAAAAACACCATCAACACGGAGTTCAATCGGCTCTTAGAATCACTCTCTAATACATGGAATTCAATAATCTATCTTTTATATTAGGGTAAATAGCACAGAATACTTTTACCTTTCAATGTCATTGTGCAAAACACTCCATACATTTCATTTTTGACATTTTTACCCATACATTCCACCTTTCATTGCGCAAAAGGTCAGTTTCAACCATTTTATCAATAAAAGACGATTTTATCATCCTATTCAAATAAAACAAAAAAGAAAAAGATGAATAACCAACCAAAACTATAGTCCTTAAGTTTTTAAAAAATTACAAAGAAATCATAAATTCTCCACTGCCACCACTTTCACAATCTACCAAGCTGCTACCCATAGATCCACATAGCACTACCTTTCGGCCATCACACCCACCAGACTCCCCCACCACCAACCTCGCTTCACTTCCCCATCGTCCTCCCCCACGCAAATTTGAAGATTGGAGCACTTAGGGCCCACCAATCTTGGTCAGCAGCTCTCTCCATGCATCGCGCCTGTGGAGAGTTTTGGACCAGAAATTGAAACGTTTGGGGGATAATTGGTTCAATTAGATTCATACTCATTGTCATTTGGGTTTGTTGATGATTTGATTGATACCAATTTGAGGATTTAGTGTTGTGTGATGCATGAATTGAAGGAGAAGAATTTGGAAAATGGACGTCGCCACTGTCGAATGTCTAGATTACAGTAGCATGATTTGAGGCAGATTTGATTAATGTGAGACCATGTATAGGTTCGTCGAGGTGAGGGGTAACCGTCGGTGGTGGTGCGTGACCATGGATGGTGTCAAAAGTGGGGTTGCCTGAAGGGTTGTATACAACAGTTTGGTATTTTAGGTTGCAAATGTGGCTTTTTCGATAGATTTTGCGACCAATACTGTGGGAGAGGATGTTGGGGAGAGTGAAGCGAGGTTAGTGGTGGTGGAGTTTGGCTGGTGTGGTGGCCTGAAGGTGGTGATATGTGAATCTATAGGTGGCAGCTTTGTGTTGTTATGAAAGTGGTGGCGGTGGAGAATTTAAGACTTATCCTTAATATTTTGAAAAATTTAGGACTATGACTGTAATTAGTTGCTTATTTTTTCTTTTCCCTTCTTTTCATTTGAATAAAAGGGTAAAACCGCCATTTTATTGAAAAATTGGTTGAAAATGACCTTTTCGCAATGAAAGGTGGGGTAGTGGTGAAAATGTCAAAAAATAAAAGGTAAAGACGTTTTGCATAATGATATTGAAAGATATGAACGTTTTGTGCACATTAAAAAATCAGGATAAAAAAAAAAATATTTTTCATCATATCAATAATTTTTCCTCTGAGCCTTTAGTGAACCACGTTTAAAAAAAAAATCAGGATAAAAAAATCTTGCTTCATTTATATCATCCTAAAACGAGCCTTTAGTGAACCACTTTTATTCCTTCGAATATGTTAAATAAATAGATTTGTTTCACACCCTTTTTTTTTTTTTTTAAAATAAATCTCGTGATTTCATTAGTCACGGATCAATTAGCCTCACAAAAGTTTGCAATTGACAAAAATTGGAATCGAATATGTTAATGCAATTATTGTTTAATGAGGTATAACTTTTGTTAATTATAGGTGAATAGAGTGTCATTACAGGTCACTATCAAAGGTTGATTTTTCAATAATTTCAAACAAAAAAAAATGTTTAATGATGACATTTTTTTTATTTATTTTCTTGAGAAATCAAAGTTATTTGTAAAAAATTTATGTTTCTAATATCAATCACCCAATATGTATATCTTATTTGATATCATTTTTTATATTAAGTCACGTGTCGGCACAAAATTGAACAATTTAAAAAAAAAAACACACACTTTTCGTTCAATACTTTTTTAATTCCCACACAATGTCAACAAAAGTATACATCATAAAATGTACGCGTAGCATGATTCTTCTAATATTATCGTGCAAGGAAAAGATTGCGAACCTCGTCTCGAGTCTAACTTGGGAGGGAAAAAGAGTCAGTTGCTCAAAAGAAAGAGTATAATCAAAACATTTTCCCTTGGGTATGGAGCTTCTCGTATAGACTTCAACTGTCGAAAATGTTAACATCAATTACTTCCTCGATTTTTGGGGGTTATTGATGTTCTTTCGAGGGTGGTTCTATTATCTTAAGTGATCGGGTGCAATCAATCACGAGTAACTAGGTCGAGTTCATACGAGTCCTTCTGCTCATCGTACAATCATTTTCATTGAATGAGTTCTTTAAAGTTACCCGATAATCCGCTAGTAGGAGGTTTCTTATCAAATTATCGTCGATATGCTAAAAACTTAGGCATTATTAGCCCCCATTCACGAATGGTGATACATCGACCGCAAATTACATTGACAACTTACATAGAAGAAATCAATTTATAGCATTTAAGTAAGTCAAACATACTCGACTTGTTATGGCTTGCTTTTTATCTAGTCATATAAAGCCGATGCATCAAATTTTTGTTATGTCTATGAGTAATTATCCAAATTAACATTATTTAAAAGAAATGTTAAATATTTTCTTCTTAAACTATTAGTATTTTTCTTTTTGTAAGTTAAAAATTGGTATTAAGTTCATTATATGGTGATTACTCAAGCTCTTGGAGTGGGTTCGTGGGAAATTCGTGAGCATCGGTGTCCAAAATAAGTTAAGGCCCTGTTTGGATTGGATTAAAATCAGATTTTAATTTAAGTCAAACTCAAACAATTAATATCAACTACATCTTTCACGGATCCCACATCTTTTCAACCACACATTTCAAGCAATGATATTCATTTCCAGTGTGTTTACAACCCCAATTTAGGTGGCGTTAATGTGGAATTAAATGATAGACGAAATTAAATAAATCATTTAATTTCACCTTTCATTTAACCTATCATTTACAGCCACTTAGAATGAGGTTGTAAACACACTGGGGATAAATAGCATTTTTTTTTCAAAAACTTCTATCACAATTCAATTAAAATCTGATTTTAATTTACACTAAATACCCTCTAATAATAAGAGAATATATCAATTAGAGCATTTTCTTTACGACAACTCCGGATATTTNCACTTAGAATGAGGTTGTAAACACACTGGGGATAAATAGCATTTTTTTTTCAAAAACTTCTATCACAATTCAATTAAAATCTGATTTTAATTTACACTAAATACCCTCTAATAATAAGAGAATATATCAATTAGAGCATTTTCTTTACGACAACTCCGGATATTTTAATATTAACAAATCCAAACTGTGATAATCAAAATAACCAAATCTGTGACATTTTCTAAGCTCCAATCTCTCGTAGCTTCGACCAAAATAGGGAAGTTCTAAAAAGTTCCCCAAACAAATCTTAAATTCCTTACTATGGAAGCCTTTTAGATCAGTTCCAATGTCTTTAAGAAACCAACCAGGCAACCAAGAACTGGACCTGATGAATCATCATAATCATAAATGTGTCTGTGTGAAATGACAATTATACCCTATATCATCCAGCACCAGGGAATTCTCGATACATAGATACCGATCTACAAATTCAATCTGTCACAGAATTTGGCATTGAAGCATTTCTTATCAAAGATCCACTTTTTATGGTCATCTAGTTGCTCAAACTTTACCATTGTTACGAGTTCTGCACTGGTATCTTATAATTTCTCACTCCAATCATCACTACCTCTTCTTCTTGGAGTCTTTTATTCTGAGATACAAGGAGCCCACGTTTTTCCAAAACTCCATTTCAAGTTTTTTCATGATTTTGAGATTGGGTTCAAGAAGTAGCTTGAGAGTTCACATTTAGCTTTTCTTGAGCTATAAACACATGTACGGTGACGCATGGCTTCAAAGAGATCTACGATGGAGGCTAATATCCAGATAAGAATTGCTGCAACACTCTTTCTCTTTTGTATTTCAGTTGTTTATTGCGTTACAGACCCCAATGACCTAGCTGTATTAAATCAGTTGAGAAAAGGTTTGGAAAATCCTGAGCTCTTGAATTGGCCTGCAAATGGTGATAACCCATGTGGGCCTCCAAGTTGGCCACATATATTTTGTTCTGGCAATAGAGTTTCACAGATTCAAGTTAGGGGTTTGGGGTTGAAAGGCCCTTTACCTCAGAACTTTAACCAGTTGTCTATGTTGCAAAATTTAGGCCTGCAGCAGAACCAATTTAGTGGGAAGTTGCCATCTTTTAGTGGTTTGGCTGAATTGAGGTATGCTTATTTGGATTACAACAATTTTGTTTCAATCCCATTAGATTTCTTTAGTGGGCTTGTGAATTTGGAGGTGTTAGCATTGGATAATAACCCTCTCAATTTCACCACTGGATGGTCACTGCCTAGTGACTTGGTAGGTTCGACTCGGTTGACGAATCTTACTTTGATAAACTCCAATTTGGCCGGTTCTTTGCCTGAATTTTTGGGAAATATGACATCTTTAGAGGTTTTGAAGTTGTCTATGAATCGGGTTGTTGGTGGTATTCCAGAGAGTTTTAGGGGTTCAATGTTGACTATACTTTGGTTGAATGGGCAGTCTGGTGATGGCATGACTGGTCCAATTGATATAGTTGTGTCAATGGAGTCACTCACCAGTCTTTGGCTCCATGGGAATCATTTTTCAGGTAAGATACCGGAGAATATTAGTAACTTAGTTTCCTTGCAGGATCTTAATCTGAATACCAATCAACTTGTTGGTTTGATTCCCAATAGCTTGGCAAGTATGCCTTTAGGCCATTTAGATTTGAACAACAATCATTTCATGGGTCCAATGCCAACGTTCAAAGCTATCAATGTCACTTATAAGTCGAATCCCTTTTGTCAATCCAGTCCGGGAGCTCCCTGCACTCCGGAAGTTATGGCTCTCTTAGAGTTTCTTGATGGGGTGAATTACCCCTCCAGGCTTGTTGAATCGTGGTCGGGTGATGACCCGTGTCAAGGGTCATGGCTAGGAGTGGGCTGTGATCCCAAAGGAAAGGTCATTTCTATGAACTTGCCCAACTATAATATTTCTGGTACATTAAGTCCTTCAATCGGAAGTCTTGATTCTCTTGCACGTATTCATCTTGAGTCTAACAATCTATCTGGTCCTATTCCAACAAACTGGACGGGGTTGAAATTTTTGACTCTGTTGAACTTGAGTGGGAACAATCTTTCCCCTCCTCTTCCAAATTTTAGCAGCAGTGTAAATCTTGTTTTAGATGGAAATGCTCTGTTGAACTCAAATCAGACTGGAAAAGCTCCTTCACAAGGAAGTGCCAAGTCATCTCACGGTTCAATATCCTCACCTGGCACGTCTAATCCAAGCAGCACTACTACTACTACAAATGGATTAAAGAAAGGGAAAAGTTCCAACACTAAATTAGCTGTCATTGTAGCCCCCATTGCAAGTTTTGCAATTCTGATTTGCCTGGTCGTGCCTCTATCTATTTATTTATACAAGAAGAGAAAAGACAGATACCCTACTCCGAGTTCCCTTGTAATTCATCCAAGAGACCCGACCGATTCAGATAGCACTCTTAAGGTTGCTGTTGCAAATAACACAAATAGAAGTGCTTCTTCATTGATGGAGAGTGGTTCGGCCAGCATAAACAGTAGTCAATCCCATGTTATTGAGGCTGGAAATTTGGTCATATCAGTTCAAGTTCTTAGAAACGTAACCAAGAACTTTGCCCCAGAGAATGAACTTGGTCGGGGTGGTTTTGGGGTAGTTTATAAGGGAGAATTTGTTGATGGAACTAAAATAGCTGTGAAAAGAATGGAAGCTGGTGTAATTAGCAGCAAAGCGTTGGACGAATTCCAATCTGAAATTGCCGTTCTTTCTAAAGTTCGTCACAGGCATTTAGTATCTCTCTTGGGATATTCTATTGAAGGCAATGAAAGAATTCTGGTTTATGAGTATATGCCACAAGGCGCTCTCAGCAAGCATCTTTTTCAATGGAAGAGTATGAAACTCGAGCCTCTCTCTTGGAAGAGGAGGCTAAATATTGCCCTGGATGTCGCTAGAGGACTGGAGTACCTTCATACCTTTGCTCATCAGAGTTTTATACACAGAGACCTCAAATCTTCAAATATCTTACTTGGTGATGATTTTCGTGCGAAAATATCAGATTTTGGTCTGGTTAAACTTGCTCCTGATGGAGAGAAGTCTGTGGTGACTCGGCTAGCTGGGACTTTTGGGTACCTGGCTCCTGAATATGCTGGTAAGGATTTTGTTATTGTTTTGCTCTCTAGTACACGGTAAATAGAATTTTTCATTTAAGTGATACGTGTTCCACACTTATACTGCTTTAAAATGAGACAATCTAAAATCTGAAACTTCAATAAAGAAACTGCTGCGAGCTTCAAAAAAATAAAGAAGAAAAATTACACCCGGTATAATAAATACTAAATGAATAAACTAGCTTGTCTGGTTATATGATCTTCTAATGGGCTTATTATTTTGCATTGTAATAATCTTTTATTAGTATCTAAATGTTTTTGTCTTTAACTTTGAAATATGGTGAGAATCATGTATTCCTTTTATTCAGTTACGGGTAAAATCACTACAAAAGCCGACGTGTTCAGTTTTGGTGTTGTGTTGATGGAGCTGTTAACCGGTATGATGGCACTTGACGAGGACAGACCCGAGGAAAGCCAATACTTGGTTGCATGGTTCTGGCGCGTCAAATCCAGCAAGGAGAAACTAGCGGCTGCCATTGACCCTGCTTTAGACGTGAAAGAAGAAACATCCGAGAGCATTTCCATCATATCTGAACTGGCTGGTCACTGTACATCTAGGGAGCCTAATCAACGACCCGATATGGGGCACGCTGTGAATGTCTTGGTTTCCCTTGTCGAGAAATGGAAACCGCTTGATGATGATACAGAGGAGTGTTGTGGTATTGATTACAACCTCCCCCTGAACCAAATGGTGAAAGATTGGCAAGAAGCAGAAGGAAAAGACACGAATTTTATGAATCTTGAAGATAGTAAGGGCAGTATCCCAGGTAGACCTACTGGATTTGCAGAGTCATTCACTTCAGCCGATGGCCGGTAGTAGAGGCATTCTGCCGCTTTTGTTGATATGTAATAGGTGTAGATAACATGTGTTTATGTTGCCTGTGAAAATTGATTGTTTTCTTGATTATGATGGAAAGTTGAAGCTTACACTATCTTGTGTAGGCTTCGATTTCAATCTTGTGATATGTAAATATAGGTACGAAGAACACTTTCAGTTCTCTATTCAGCTATGTACTTTGTTTCATCAATTCCGACGCAAAAAATTGTCATAATTATCGTTCTTAGGTTTCATGGTTTCAAAGGGGGGTTAAATATCCTAGTTGCTGTCGAACTTCTTCAAATGTTTCTAGTTGTCGTTGAATTTGAAAAGGTTTTTCGAGTTATCACCAAAACTTTAATCAAATGTTGTTCTTTCCATTAGTTCGACAATTGTCATTTTGAAAATGCGTGTTACTCGTGATTCTAGTGATGTGGCATAAGCTATGGTCGAAAGCATGTCACGTATAAAAAAATTTGTATGCTATGTCATCTACTTTTGGCAACTTTTAAAACGTCGACCGTTGTATTAGTATTTAAATTAAATGTGCACTTGATTTTTGCAACTTGTTCTATTATGACATAATGATAAATCTAATCCAAAGGGAGCTATCATGCAAAAGATTGGACCGAGTGTCCAACGTACATGAAATAAAGCCACATGTACATCTCACGAACATCAATCTTGTCTCCTTTGGGCATTTTGGTCCTCAAAAGATAAAATCAACCAATAATTTAAAACCACTTTTAAACTTTGTAAAACGATTACGTGTCCACGTCATTAGTCGTTTTCTAAGCAACCAATGCAACACGATTAGGTGATTGACAATGAATCCTTATGCATTTGCACCGCCTTCATAGCTTTTTGCATGTTATTATTAATTTTAAAACGATTAGACGTTGATGTTAAAAAGTAAAATGGTACCGACTTTCGGGTTCAATTCATAGAGAAATAAAAGTATAAGAGGGTGTTTGATAAAGATTAAAATTGAAAAATTAATCATTATTAACTTATTGTTGACTTTTATTAGACGAGTGGAACCCAATAACGACTATATTTTCAATTTTAATCGCTCACAAATAAGCAAATATAGTCGATTGACGATCAAAGACTTTGGTATATTTACTTTAATTCTCATATTCCTTTTCTATCACATTTAAACAATAAAATTTTGTGTAAAAAAAAAAAAACCATTTTTTTTTTCAAAACAATGGCCATAAATCAAGGGCTAAATTAAAGGGGTCGAAAATTGTCAAATATCTTTGAGGGCACGATGGATGAAATAATCATTTTATATAGTTTTTGAGAGTTCGACATCGTCCCAATCATTTTAATAGTCTATGACAAGTTATGGAAATTGGATCGCTCGTGTTATTCCTTGCTTAACGTTCATTGGTTGGGATGATTTATCAGTGTAATAATTTCTTGTAGACTAGCTTATAGGCTTACGTTGTCTTATAAAAAACGTTGATTGATTGACTTAACCCCTATTTGTCTTCAATAAAGATTAAAATGAGTTTTGGAATAGTGAATTTTGAATATTTAGCCGTTGATTGATTGACTAATTGATAATGTGCTATTCCAACTTTTTCCTTTATCAAGGTGCTGATTATCTTGACACGCACTTCTTAGTAATAAAGCTTTTAATCTTTCGATCTAAGTCTAACGATGAAATTCAAGATTCTGATATATTCAAGATCACTTTGCAAGCAAGGGTTCCATACTTCAATGTCATGACTTTTAATGAGTTCGGGTCGGGCCATTGGGCTAAGCCCCTATTTAGCAATCATTATTTGAGAAAAAAAATGAGTTTTGAATACCGAAAATAAAATAATATTTTTCATCACATCAATAACTTTTTTTTTTTCAATCACATATTTTTCATCAATCTACTATTCCAAAACTAAGGTGAGACTAAGCCCCCGTTTGGTCCCCATTTTTTGTCATTTAATTGTTGAAATAATATTTTTTTGAAAAATGTGAGCAAAAAATAAGAAAAAATTTTGAATTTACGTGTAATGTTATTTTATTAAATAATGTATAATTTAATTGATAAAAAGAGAAAAAATAATTATTATAATTTACTGGTACACAATGTCACTCAGTAGTCAAACGGGCTAAATAACATCTCAAAAGTTCCAAAAGTTAATGGAAAACTCATTTCTGGCGCGAAAACCAAAATCTCTCGGATTTCTTATTCATCTTCTGAATAAACAAAAAACGAAATTGAAAAAATGCAATCAAAGATCAGTTCGTTCTTCAGACCCAACTATTCTACACAAAAAGAAGCATCAGATCTATCTTATTAATCGTCAATTTTGATGATTATTCTGAAGAATTCACAAAAGAGCTAGAAATCACCCTCACACACAAGCGCAGAACTCCATGATTATTGATTAGACGGGTACGCAACCCAAATTACTTTTTGTTTAAATTCGAAAATCTATTTTTTCGATGTAAAATTATAAGAGGGAAATTTCCATTTGTACAGAAAAATTGGGTGACAGATGTTTTACACCCTCTCACAAGAGGGTGGGTCCCACGTAATAAAAAAATAAGAAAAAATTACCCACCCACCCCACCTTGTGTGTATCGGTAAAGTTTCTGTATCTGTATGTGTAGTGTCTCTCTTATAAGAGGTCCGTTTTGAGTGATATTTTTTCTTTCTTTTTTTTGTTGTGCTAATTTTTAGGTCATTGGTTTTATGTGGATATTTTGTGGGTGTCCATTCAAATGCATTTTCCGTAAGAAATATCCAGACGACCATGATTTAGATTTTGGGCTCATTTATGGTGTATAATATTAGTATGTCTTTGTTTACTTATACATAACTTGATCTTACAGAGTTGGCGCAATGAAAGGATTATTGATGTGCCCTAGCTTGAAAAGGGGCGCATTATTTTGGTGCAAAACAAGGTACTGCGTTGCTGAATGTTCTACTTTTGGTTTGATGGAAAACATTTAGTTCAGTTTCTAAATCTTTGAGAAGTTTATACAAAAAGTGAATGTTCAGATTCAGGATGTTGTCAAGATGATGGAAATGGAGCTTGAAGATGGATGGATACTTCATAAGAAATGTAAGTGTTCAGGGATAACATTGAATAAAGATGAAAATATAGATCAACTTATAAAAGATTGGACAATTCCTCTTAATTGACATTTTAAGATGGAATTCTAAGCCTTGACATGTCAAGGCATCAGAGTCCCACAACGAGCAATTCAATCCGGTTAAGACTCAATAAATCAGCATATGGATTTCAAGATTGTTCTGCTCTAACGAGTCATTATCTTGCGGAGGCAAGGATAAAATCTTACATCGAATAAAGATGAAAATATATATCACCTTATAAAGAATTGAGCTACTTTTCTTAATAAAGTTAACTTTTTAATATGCAACTTTTAGTCAACCGTAAGGTTGTCAATCAATTTCATATTCATGTTTGTAAGATTTGATATGTTTGTGCATCTCATAAAGATACAAAGTAACATACTGGATTAAGAACATATGCATATGCATTCTGAAGTTACTGGTAAGAGTTCGAACTTCATTTAATGAACATATGCATTCTGAAGTTCTACAAATACGAAAACTAGTCTCATTAAATAGACTGTACAAAAATTCATCAATATAGTAGATAATAACAAGGGGTAAGGGAGTTTCTCCTTTACTTGCTTCTCATTACTCGAAAAAAATTCTTCGTCGACAAAAGTGCTTTCTCTATTACAATGCTGTTTTTGAAAATATGAAGTAACATGTTTAACCATATATGTATTCTTGCCATGATCAAGGACATATAGTATATGCTGTACGTAGCTCAAATTTTACTTATATTTAACGGATTTCTCTATTGCGACTTGTATACAGTATATTGACATATATCAATTTTTGAGATTTTTGTAAAATTTATATGCATTGATGTATTTTCAAAGACCCGAACAGTGTGGCGCTGGTAGAAAAGGATTCAGATACTCTAAAATTATTAGGAAAACAACTTAGTATGTTGTGCATATTTATATGTTGATGATGGAAGATTATGGCTTTTCGGGGATATATGTATGATAGAAGTTTGCGACAAATAAAACTCAACTTTATGTGTGATGTACTCGTAAGCTTGAATCAATATTGCATGTCTGCATCAAATTCTTTAACTTGCCACTCTGCCAGTGTTTCATATAGAATGATTTTAATGCACACTGAGAACCCAAAATCTCAGGGCCGACCCTGGTGTTTACCATCTTTATCTATCATTTCTCCTAATGTGCAAACACTAATTTTTTGTTTCATGAAATACAAAGCTAAAAATTTAAAACTATTCTCTAGCTAGCAGCAAATTTCAAATTTCATGCCTTTTCCATGATTACCCATTTGTTTCATCCCAAAGAGTATCTGGATATCTAGTTACAAAACTAATAAAGAAGGCGTACACGATATCCTCAAGCTTAGTTTCACTGCAAAAGAAAGAAGGTAGTAGTTCCGCTTCTCTTCAATTTGGCAGTGTGAGTTTCGAGAGGGAAATGAATCATGCTTGTGGTACAGAAATTTTTGTATAGAAGTTTTACATACAACACACATGGTAGGGCCCGCGTAATTAAATTTTTTTTTAAATACATGTGGGGCTCGACCCCATGTGAGGCCCCTGTAAATTAATCCCTGTACATAGGGATTAATCCATCATAAGAAGGGATTATTCTGCTGTACTTGCTGTTTGCGGCATTAGAGCCATTTGGGTCACTTCGATCGTGCAATTATTCAGTGGGTTAGCTTTGTATCTATTTTTCAATTGATATTAGTCGTTCTTTGTATAGTCTTAAAACAAGTCCTAGTGACCCTCTGACTGAATCGAGACGAGTTGAGTCGAGTCCATGAACGACTCGACCTATTTGTCACCCCTAGTGGTAAGTAGTACGAGTCTGTTCCTCTTTAAAGGTTTCTTCCCGTGTGTATATATATATATATTTTTTAAGGAATTAGGAATATTGAAAGTAGGTAAAGACAAATCCACCCTCCATTCATGCTTCTGACATTGACCCTTCATATTTCTTGCTTGTATCCCAAGTTATTTACCAAATCCTTCTACCTCCCCACGTAATCTGCATTTTCCTTTTATAATTATATCCCTAAATTATCCCAACCGCCTTTCAATTCTCATAATCTTAAAACCCCACACCTGACCAAATTCCTTTATCCAGAACTCTCTTCTTTCTTCTCTTTAATTTTCCCGTTTTGCGTACGTTCTTGAAAATTCTGAAAGGTTATGTTATTTGTGATAGTTTGGCGGAGATATGGTGGAAGACGTAGGAGGGGCGGCTTTTCCGGTGGTGTTTTACGACGGGGAAAGGGAGATGACAATTGGGGACGTGAAAATTTTCCCTGGGCTGGAGTACAAGCCTTTTCAGCTGATGCTTAGCCAAAAGATTGGAATTTCGCCTAATCAAATTTCGATTTACCTGGTCAACCGTAAGAAAAACCCTAAATCTCCATTCCCGGATGATCGTCGGCGAACTCCCATTACTGGGAAGGTCAACTTTGGGTTAATTTGTCGACAGAAGGATTGTTGTTTTCTAGTCGTATTGAAAAGATCGCGAAAGTCGAGAAACCGGAGGGAGAGAGTTAAAGAAGTTGAGTTTTCTGATTCCTTGCCGGTACTGGAGAACATGATTCTGCTCCGTCGCAACCAACCCGTGCCATTTTACGATCATATTACGCACTCAGAGCTGGCGGATATGAATGATCCGCTTCAGAACTTGAGGGTTATCAGAGAGAATTACCAGATGGCAATGAAGAACCTGAATTTCAACACGGTTCATGGTTCGGACCAAGAGCCCTTTTCGGATTTCAATATGGGTTATCGGGTTTCTTCCACATTGATGATGGCGACAAATGAGACTAGGAAGGGTTTCTGCTCAACGTGCGTGGCTGCTCAGAAGAATGGTAGCACGTCGTCGTTCCATCGTTGTGTGAATGACGCCGTAATTGGTCCGTTTAGAACGCGGGTAGGGCCTATTAGTCGGCCCATTAAATCGCTTCCCTGATTTTATTATTTATTTTTTAATATATTCATGAGAACATAATATTAATGGAATGTAATATAAACGACGTGTGTCGTCCTTGAGTGACAGAGGTACTACATAAGAATATAGGATCTAGGATCATTCTATCGAAATTTTTCTCCATTAGATGGGCCACTCATTGCCTTCCCGGCCGATCTACCTTTGAAGGAGAGATGAGACGGGCTCGAGAATTGAACGGCCATGGGCTCATCAACACAGATTGCAACGTTAAATAGAGTATTTAACATTCAATTTGCTCTTGCTTTCTTTTGTCAATTGTAGTCTATGGTTTTGGCTCCAAGATTGGATCCACCCAAGATTTGAAGGCTAAGAATCTTGAAACTTTTCACTTTTTTTCTCTCTCATTCCTTGTTGAGTTTTCTCTAATAATTCATGGTTGAATGTTCTAATTACTACGTAAAAAATGGCTGACTGGGCAGTAAATTTAGGACACCCCTGAAATACGTTTTCTATATGCACATGAATTTCAGCCACTAAAATTATTGGCTTTATTACCTCAGCATACATTTTCAAACAAGAAGCTACTCTCCCTCTTCAATTCGATTGGGCTATTGGGATCCAGTTGTTCTTTATTTGTGTCTCTCCGCCCGTAGAGAGAGAGGAGGGAGGGACAGCCATGTCTTGCTCGGTCGACGAGGAATCCAAAGGAAGTCCTTCAAATGTGTACCATCCTCCCTATCAAGAATTAGCGCAACCGAATCATGACGGTCCTGGCTATTCCAACAAGAACAATCCGGCCTATCCATCGTCTAACAAATTACCATTCCCAACCACCGAGCACAAACCGAGCAATACATTTTGTTGCGTCGTGCTTTGCCTTATGGTTGCATTAATCTTTGGCGCAGTTCTCTTGAGCCTCCTATTGTGGTTTCTTGTTGGTTCAGACGGTCCCAGTTTTGAAATTCAAATGTTTTCCATACCTAATTTCAACTTCACAGATACAAAGTTAAAGGCTAATTGGGAAGTCAGGTTGAACATAAAGAATCCAAACCGTAAACTGGATATTTCTTTCGATCAAACCGAAAGTAGCCTTATTTACAAGAATTTCATAGTCGATACATCCTTGGTTGATTCTTTTCAAGTGGAGAGAAGAGAAGAAATGAATATGGATGCCGACTTTTTCGTGCCTGCTTCTGATGACACATATTATAGCACGACTGAAGCGCCATGGGTGAATGATATGCTAAAAGAACGACGTAAAGGGAGCATGGTTTTTGAAGTTAGGATCATAGCAACAGCTGCATTTATGGCTGGGGAGTTTTGGAGAAGACAGACAACCTTAAAAGTTGTATGTGTGGAATTAAAGGTTGATTTTCCAGCTCCAACGGGTGGTGGTACATGGAATGATGACAAAAAAGAATGTATGTTGTATCATTAATCAATAAAATTCTTCTTTTTCTTGTATTTCCGAGCTTTGAACTTGAAGAGAAATATGCACATTACTCAACCATCACATACTTGCCGCTCGTGTAGTTAAAAAATAGATTTTTTGTAAATCTTGATAATAGATGAGTAAATGTATGGTTGAAAAGTTGATAAAAGTTGTGATTTCTATAAATATCTGGTTGAAATTAATTGCACCACTGAATAACTTTCAAACGAAAATTTTAGTCTTTTTCGGTTCTAAATTGCCATAAAGTGTTATCAGCCTTGTAACGAATTCAACGTTACTTGTAAATCGCTCTCTTTTATTGTCATGGCAAGACAATAACCTGATTTGATAGAATAGATTAGTTTACGATCAAAGTGCCACGTTGATAGGTTTTTAACGCTTGGATAACAACGGTAAACTTGCTTCCGCTTTGGGTTGGAAAGAGAGATTAACTTTCTCACCCTTTGTTTGGTTTAGCTAAAAATCAGATTTTTAGTATGTTGATCAAAGTTGATGAAATGTGTGATTGAAAGTTGATAAAAATGTAGGTTCCATGAAATGTGTGGTTAAAAATGAATTTTTGAAGGAAAAAAAATGAAATCAGGACCAAACAAGGGCTCAATATTCTAGTTGGGACCTGGAGACACATTCTTGAAAGGCTTGGGACCTCAGGTGCAATTTACTCTAATATCAAATTTAGTTGTCAAACAGTGCTTTACCACTTCGTCTTCCACACTCCTACTTTCAGTTTACTTTTCCCTCTATTTTCATCCCTAAACTCCATAGCCATTTACAGAATGAATCTGGTCATTCACAGAAACAAACAAATTGAAGCAGCACTTTTTTTAGGTCATAAATTCATGAACCTTTATCGTCGGTTACATACAGCTTTCATCAATGAAATCCCCGAGTGTCAACAACAAAAATCACCTGAAAAGAAGCTCAAAACGACAAAATAAATTTAGCTATCCCCTCCATGAAGCTTCATGGAGACAACTCTCTTCCACGTGTGATCATCAAACCCTTAAACTCTGCCAGCAAACTTCATTATGTAGCATCAGTTGAATCTACAAATTTCACAATCTGCATTCATTTTTTGTATAACAGAGCAAATTGGCAATGGCTTCCTCTTCCTCCTCATCTTCCGCCTCTTCTTCCTTCACCCATCACACCGCCGCCTCTGCGTCCGACATCAATGCCGCTACTGGTGAAGAAAAAGTTGTTATTGAGTACCCACTGGAGATACAGTCGCCGGAGACCGTCTCTGTCGTCAGTGATAGCCCCCATTTACCTCTCCCTTTTCCACAGCCACAACCCACGCCAGAACATGCATTGTATGCTCATCTCTACCAGCTTCCATGCCTTGATAGGCCCATCTTTTTCCGTGCTTTAACCTGGGCGCTACTATTAACTCTTATCACTTGTATATTCTGGTTTTTTATTTGGCTTGTAGTCCACCCAAGTACTCCTCAACTTGAAGTCTTCTCCGGCGAGCTTTCCAAAGTTTCAATCTTCAATAATACAGCTACAGCCTCGTGCAAATTGAGCCTCACTCTAACCAATCCCAACCACCACTTGACCGCTATATATAATCAAATGGAAATAACCCTTCTCTATATATCCTCCCAGCGTGTGCAGCTTTCTAAAGACTGTTTGCCTCCCTTGATTCAACCCAGGAAGAATGAGACGGTGATAAACACTGATCTCGGCTTCTATGATCTGGATCTTGGAAAGGATGTGGGCCTGGCCCTGAAAGAGGATTTGGATCAAGGAACTTTCACTCTTGGGGTTAAGGTTCTTGCACTGGTGAATTTCCAGAATGGAAAGTGGAAAACCGAGGCTCAATTGATGAAGGCATTCTGTGGAGGCATCATATTGGTTTCTCTCCCTAATAATTACTCGAGAATTCTTCAGGATCCCAATCGGCATTGTGCTGTTTATCTTTTTTAAAAATAAATGTCATGGAAATTCTTGGTTTTGATCAGGAATAAGACTAATATATGGAATGGAAGTAAATTTTTAGCAATTTCTTGTGGGTTCTTTTTCCTCTTTCAGTTCATCATAATGCATCCTTGCACGATAAATTTTGTGTTGATCCGTCTTTCTGATTTATCAGGTGATATTTAATGAGTGATTTTATGGTGGATGCTCAATTTATAAGTATCTTAGAAACAATTGCATAAACTTGATTCCTTTCTGATTGAAATAATTGACAACGTTTCGCTTATGAACAAGGTGAACTAATTATGTTTCCCTGCAATGAATTGCTGAGGAAACACAATAAATTTGAAGAATTTCCTTGATAGTATGAACAATGATATTAAGAAAAATAACTTCTTTTTGATTTTGGAATGCCATAATTTCTTGAATATGTTTTAATCTTATGATAGTATGAAAGATGATATTAAGAAAAATAACTTCTTTTTGATTTTGGAATGCCATAGTTTCTTGAATATGTTTTAATGTTATCTTTTATACAGATTAAAATTATTTTCTGTTAGAAATTTATTAATTAATCATTGGGAGCAATCGAGTTCTTTCATCATTGGTTGGAACATGATAAATTAGAAGATTCGTCACGCAAAGCATGGACGACGATTTGTCGCGTAACTGTTTTTGTTTCCCTGTCTGGCTTTTTAATTATGCGACTTAAGGGATTTCTGTTATTGCAATATTGCACGTGTTGTGCGCCGCACAATGGTTAGTTGATGTTGAATTTTGGAATTGATTACTCTGTCATGAGTCATGACGTGACGAGGCTTTTCCTCGGCATTATAAGAGTCCAGTATTTTGGTTTGACAACGTATATTTTGAAAGATATGCAGCAATTTCTCGTGAAAGAATGTGAATCTCAAAGGTCCCCTCTGAAGCACAGATCTCACTTGTCAGTTTGATCATCAAGTGCAAAACTTATGTGGAGTTAAGCTTTGTCTTGACGATTTCAATTGTCTGATTGAATCCTATGTCATGAGACTTCTCTTTATATGCTTTACACATCTAGAGTCATCTGCTATTGAGATGGTTTACGTGCAAAATCAGTTTTATCTAAGCTGTAAGTAGATAATGGCGTTCACTTTTTAGTAACTGATACAACATTTCAAAATCTGCTTCTTCAAGAGAAATAGAATAGCATGTCTTCACATTTCATTCAGAATTTTGCCTGCTACCATGTGGTTTTGCTTAGAGATTTGGATTTAAGAGAGACTGGTTGGTTTGACATGAAGTGGGATATAGGCTTCAGATCTTTTGCTATGTTGTGACGTTTGAAATTGAGACCATAAATTATGTGTTTGCTTGTATAATATTCGTGTTCCTCTCCAAGTTCAAGAATTTTTAGTGATACATTTGCTTCTATATCTGGTTTACTGCTTAAATATTCACGAAGAAAAATATATAATTGTGTTATTGAAATGGAGTATAAAGCATTAGCAATAAAAATAGGACTTACATGTGGAATTGACTGCATGAGGAAAACTATAGTTAGGTTTATTTTCTACATGTGAATTTTGCTGCTTAAATGTTCAATAAGTTTAGGGTTCGTCGTGTTTTGGTGATGAGGTATCTTGCATTAGCACAAAAAATAGGACTTCAAAAAATAGGACTTACATATGGAATTGACTGCATGAGTAAAATGTATATAACTTAATACATCAGGTAAAAATATTGCATAGGCAAACTACTTCTGAGTTACTAACAAGAAATTTGCTGATTCGTAAGTTTCAGCAGAGTGGTCTTGGTTAGACCAGAACGTGATCCCAGTACCTCTTCCAGCCTCGGACAGGCGGACAGCCATTATTGTTTACCTTTTTGGAAAACTCCAGTTCTTAAATTATAGGTTGTGGATCGATTTTTCAGAAGAAGTGCCTCTAATCTTATGAAAGGCATCAGGTACTCTTTTTTATGTGACACATTTCGTATAATCACACTTTTCATGCTATATTCTGTGTACTGAGATATGTGTGATTTTATCAATGTTAGCATCACTTAATTGTTCTTAACAAAGAAAGCACTGGTTCAGTGCAATAGTAACTTATTACTCGCTTTTTTGTTTGAAAATGCACTATATATGCTTGATTATCAAACATCAACTCTTTTCTTTTGTCATTTCCAGCTTGTGATCCAGGACTTGTATGATCAGCATTTTGACATGGAAGTAGAAAGTGGTACATGTAGAGGGGTAAAGGTAGACTGCACCCTTCGTCCCTTTTCTTTGACACGACCTACTTGGGTGTCTCATTATCGATCAACTTGTTAGGTTCTATGTCCGCCTCGACTTTCTTACCTTTTGTTAGGCGCAGGACAAAAATGGGATAAGAGTAGAGGATGAACTTGTCAAACTTATTCTTCCATTGTTTAGTCTCCAATGTGATGTAGAACAGATCACTGAGTGGGTTGAGGAATAGTTAGATTGAAAAAGGAAAAACAGTAAATTGTAGATTTGCAGTTTGAGCTCTGATTTGAACTCATAATATCTTTTCGGAAAGAGAACAAGCTGGACTGAACACATCCCTTCGCCATAACATATGGTGGATTTTAGCAATCTGATTCGTTTGGGATTCGAAAACTGGTTTTAAAGTTTTAGTAATACTTTTGTCATTTAGTTTATTTCGATTTTTTTTCAATTTTAGTGCTTTTAAACTAGGTTTTTGTGTAAAGCCTTATAAATAAAGGGTTAACTTTTAATTTTTAAGGCAGTTATTGAATTAATAAAACTTCTTGAATTTATCTTCCATTCTATGGTGGATTCCAGATTTGTGTTTTAAGGTTTTAGTTTGAATTCTTTGTTTCACGCTGTGTCAAAATAAGTGAAGAAAAACAATGACACCTACCACATGTAAGAATTGAGATAGTAGGGGGACGGTTCTTGAGATTCTTTCAATTGGGCTATTTTCAAAGGCGATTATTGTGGAAAAATCTTAGCATCTTAAGCCCATGTTTGACACCCATTAATTTCTATTTCTCATTCTCATTTTTCATTTCAACCACACATTCTCCTAATAAAATAATATTACACACAAATCAAAAACTTTTCATCACTTTTTCACCACACATTTTTTACATCAATCACTATTCCAGAAATTATTTCTACA
>CAIGRQ010045987.1:0-18745 GCA_903798375.1 Fraxinus sp. D2006-0159
TTTTGATAAACTACTTCTAAGTTTTAATCTTCAAAAGTTCATATTCTTGTTCTTTTCGAGTCTCATTTGATTGTTTGTTCTTCAACGGAAGACGATTTGACTATTTGAATGCTTAAGAAGATATATTCATGAAAAATCAAGAAACAAAACTTGTTAGAAATATAAGTATATTGTTTGTTATAATCAAAATAAGTGGAGCTATATTACATCATAGGTCAACACGATGATCAGCGCGTCAAGTCAATTTCGACAATCCCTTTGCCTTTGGTTTTGTTGTTGGTGATGAGATATTGTTTCGAAGTTTAAACAACCGGTAACTCCATCCGAACATGTATTTGGAACATCCATTAGAAGAATATGCTAATATATGAAATAGTTGAATCTGAAAGTAACCAACAGAAATTGAAAAAGGTATTAGCACCTACAATTCTGTTCTTAAGTGGAACTAAGGTTCCTACGAAATATATTAACATACGTATATACAATATATAAAAACTAATAGAAATAAATGAAATTGGGAACATACTGAAGCTCATGATTTGTAACTTTTCTCTCAGCTTTCGGGTTGAATTGATTTTTTCAGTGGAACACAAATTTCAAATTCAAAAACGGCAGAATACACGATTTAGTATTGAATTGTAACCTCCGCGAACCTACTAGTGAAGATGAAATTGATGTCGTGGTCTGAAACAAAGAACTTGTGAAGTTGGAGTGTCCTCTTTTTCGCCTTCCAGAATCAAGCGAATATGAATGAGATGGAACAGCAGGAGTCAGCAATTGTGGTTGCTTCCTTTTTTGTCTTTCCTCAGTCAATAATTGTGCGATTGCTTTTCTTTTTGTTTTTCCACAGTCAACAATTGTGGATAAGAAGAAGTTTATAGTACCCTTTTGTTTTGAAGATGCATGGATGGGTAGTGGATGACTATGAATAAAATGGGGATAAAAAATGTTTCACAAATGAACAGTAAATGGTGGATTGAATTGCATCTTTTAAGATAATAAAAATATTCAACCTTCTTTCTTAAAATTGAAATGGTGTATAGTTAAGATCTTATATATGTATTGTTCCCTATTATTTATGAACGAAATTTGCCAACCACCACTACAAAATCAGAAAGCGCCATCGCTTGCTTAAATCAACCATAAAAAGAAAAGACGCCATAGATTATTTTGTTATTCCTGTATTCTGCTTGTCTTTACTCTAGATTTTTTTGGGATCCCTTCTTTCCCAACACTATAAATTCATGCAGTATCTCAACGCATTTCATCAATAACTAATAAATTTCCTTCAGAATAGTACAAGAAAATCCTCGTTATTTACTATGGCAAGCATTGTAACCTTTAAACTCAGTAGTTTGCCAAAGAAAATGTCATTCCACAAACCCGCAGAATTACCGGGTACGACGCCAATTAACACCGAGCCAACAAGCGGGAATGGAGAACTCAAACAAAAGATGCAATTCAGTTCACGCAGATTATTTAAAGGCCCTCTAGCTGTCACGACTGATGCTCCTACAGAGGTGAGTAATTGAAAACCTTCGTCTTCCTTGTCTCCCTTTTCATCGTATATTGTTCATGAGTACGCAGTAGTGAACGCGACTGCACTCCGCATATTTTTTGGATATTGATGATCCTTGGTGTCATAATCTCCTCCAGCAACAAGAATGTGGCTGAGAAACGTACCTTAATGGAAATGATCAAATCAAGTCCATATATCTTGCATGGCTGATCAGGCTCTGTTTGTACTTGCACGTAGTTATTATTTCATTGTCTAAAATACACCAAAAATCTTTCACCATCAATCTCTCCTTCAAATTTCGGACTTAGTGGTCCACCCAGTATGCACAAGACAAAGATGATTACTTGACTTTATTTAAATATTATTTTCTTCTTCTTTTCTTCTGGTTATAACAGGCTTCCTATCAAGCATGGACACTCATGTTAGGGTAACACGTCCTGTCCGATACGTATCATGTGTTGGGACATATCACTTTTTCATACTTAATTTATTTTCATTCTCTAAACCAAATTTCAACTTCATATCTAGTCAGACATGAACACTCTTTAGATACTTCAAGTTGTGTCGGACAAGCCACATGCCATTTTTTTAAAAATTTCTTGTTCTTGATGGCTGCCAAGTATCCAAAATGCCGTGTAGTGACGTGTTAAAAAGTATAAAGATAGAGCATATAAATATAAAATTTAAAGAATTTAAAATCGATACGTCCTAAAAGTGTTTGTCCCCTACTTTATGAAAAATTACGTGTCGATGTGTTTATGTTATGTAGTGTGTACATGTTGCTTCTCAACACACCCCATCATTCGCAAAAAGAACACATAAAACATTCATAAATAGGTGGCAAATGACTTGGATTCCAGATATTTTCTTGGATTCTAATATAATGTCAAAATCACTTTATTTTGAAAGTTTAAACTGTTGAAAAAGACAATTTTATACCTACATTTTAATTTAATTTCCAAAGTATTACAGGGGCTGGCTGCAAGATTTTACTTTGAGCTACTTAATAATTACTCACTTCTTTAAGAATGTTTATATCCTAATTAATGTTACATTTATATGACCCACCATTGTATTTGTATCTACAATAAATAAATAAATAAAAGAAAGGTACATTGAGTTATAGCATCTTCGCTTTCATGCTCACAAAAGCAAATTAGTACTTTTTCACTTCTCCTTGTCCCAGAAAATGGCTTCAAAATCTGGCAACAGCAATTTGGCAAATTACGTGCCACTTTATGTAATGCTTCAGGTAAGTATCAAAAAATTCCATTATCAAGCCTTCTGTCGAGTACAATTGCATTTTACTGTACCAAACAAACCTGTAATATACTCTTTTCCCTTTATTCTTTAACGACAGTTGGGAGTTGTTACGAGAGAAAACGAATTCCCGGACCAAGGAAAGCTAGAGAAGCAGCTCAAAGAGCTAAAGGCTGCTGGAGTTGATGGAGTAATGGTAGATGTGTGGTGGGGAATTGTAGAGGCCAAAGGTCCCAAACAGTATGATTGGTCTTCGTACAGGAAATTGTTCCAACTTGTTCAAAATTGTGGATTAAAAATACAGGCTATAATGTCATTCCACCAGTGTGGAGGCAATATAGGAGATGCTGTATACATTCCTATTCCACATTGGATACTTGCGGTCGAAGAAAAAGACCCCGATGTTTTCTACACTAACCAATCAGGTACCAGGAACCAAGAGTACCTATCACTTGGTGTGGATAACCTGCCTCTCTTTGGAGGTCGAACTGCTGTTGAGGTATGACTTGTAATAACTCGGATTTCGTTAGTAACATAAGATCGTCTGCATTATTCGTTTGATCGTTTGGAGTCTAATTGTTTGATGTTGATAAATATGAATGCATTTGTATAGATTTATAGTGACTACATGAAGAGCTTCAGAGAGTACATGTCAGATTTTCTGGAAGCTGAAACCATTGTAGACATTGAGGTAGGATTAGGCCCTGCAGGAGAGCTCAGATACCCATCTTATCCAGAGACTCAAGGATGGAAGTTCCCGGGCATTGGAGAATTTCAGGTAGGACTAAATAAATGCTAATCTGTTCGACTATGAGTAGCCTAATCATATTGTATGCCTGTCCCCTCGCTGCAAATTGACAATTTTTTTTTTCTGGATTATTTTGGGTATTCCTTACATGTATTAGGTTGCCCGAATATTCCTACTATATGAAGAATTTTTATGGGGCCGAATTTTCGATAGTGTGGGAGGAACGTGAGATTAACTTGTACTCTTCTTGTTCATTAAAGAGAAAATTTCCAGTGACAAAGTGAACATAAATTTCATGTTTGATAGTGAAATAGTCGATATGTGCTTTGTCTCCAATTCAAAGCACAATTGTAAATCGTACAAACTATTGATCAGACTCCCTTCTCGAGTAAATATATTGAGTTCCATTCTAACAGAAGAAATGAAATTATAATTGCAGTGCTACGACAAGTATTTGAGACAAGATTTTAAAGAGGCTGCAACAAAGGCAGGGCACCCTGAATGGGATCTCCCAGATGATGCAGGAACATATAATGACACGCCGGAGAAAACAGGATTCTTCAGACCAAACGGAACTTACCAGACAGAAAAGGGGAAGTTTTTCTTAACATGGTACTCTAACAAGCTATTAGAACATGGAGATCAGATACTTGAGGAGGCCAACAAAACTTTCTTGGGTTGCAAAGTCAACCTATCAGCTAAGGTATGCATTAGCAACTTAAGCTTTTAAATAAGCTTCAAAAATCATTACTACCACCATGGAAATGTGTCATTCTATCAGGGTCTTTATGAACGTCATAGTAACCTTTTATGACACTCCAATAAAAGTCGACTTTTGGTCTTATTTCGCACTGTGTTTGACAAAACTACAATTCTCCTTTTTTGCACAAAGGTTTCAGGCATCCACTGGTGGTACAAGGATGAGAGTCATGCTTGTGAGCTAACATCAGGATACTATAACCTGACTGACAGGGATGGATATCGGCTGATAGCAAGGATGTTGTGCAGACATTATGGAACCTTAAATTTCACATGTCTTGAAATGAGAAACACTGAACAACCGACAGAAGCTAAAAGTGGACCTCAAGAACTTGTACAACAGGTTGAACTTTGAGCGAATTTTCCATCACAACTTGTTGGAAAATTGAAAAATACGAATTATAACAGTTTTAAAACGTTTGATAGGAGTAGCAATTTATGATATAACTCCCTTAATCGTAGATATGCATAATGTCTTGTCATAGTGGGTTCGACATAGGCCATGTGAGTGAAAATTTGGATTGTTGTCAAATATGATTTTCTTGAGTTATGCTATATAAACAGGTTCAATGGCAGGTTAAAAAATAGAACACGTGTCGACACATGATTTGATAGTTTGAAAAAAAAAAAAACACCCAATCAATTGTTGCCATCCCACGTTGTCACCCAATTTCCTGTCAATCACCCTGGCCAAGCAGCATTATTCGATTTTCTTTTACCACAATAAGATGAGTACTTTGGCAATAAATGCACCATATTTTCGGCAGGTTTTGAGTGGTGGATGGACAGAAAATATTGACGTAGCCGGTGAAAATGCACTTTCAAGATATGATCGTGCAGGTTACAATCAAATCCTTCTGAATGCAAGGCCAAATGGTGTCAATAAAAATGGTCCCCCAAAACTGAAAATGGCTGGAGTGACCTACCTTCGTTTATCAGACGAGCTGCTAGAGCGGAAGAACTTCAGGTTATTTAAGACATTTATCGAGAAAATGCATGCTGATCAGGTAATTACATATATCCGTTAAAGAAATAAATCAGGGAACTATATATTGAGCTATTCATTCTTCAAATTCTTATTTCCATGGCATTTTTTGCAGGATTACAGTCCAGAGGTCACTGATGTAGTTCCACTCCAACGATCAAAACCAAAGATTCCAATTGATGAACTTCTGGAAGCAACTAAACCAATTAAGCCATTCCCATGGGACGAAGAAACAGACATGAGTGTTGGTAGCACTTTAGCTGATTATTTGGACAAATTCTTGGACTTCTTTTCCAATACTCTAGACTGATGCAAATATATGTATGCTGTAAAGATCTTTCGAGTGGTAATATGAAGCAACGAGTATTTGAGATGCTGAGGGTGTGTTGTTGCTGTGCCCGTGTAAAAGTATACGATAATCTGAGTTTCCCACTTCCATTTGTACAGGGAAATTCCCGTCTAAGCATATGTATTGAAGAATAAATTTAAATAAATCGATCCATTTTTTAAATAGTTATACAAGTTTTTAAATGACTTGGTTTTATAATAGGTAAACGACATCTACAGTACAAATTAATAGTTATTTTTCCACTAGCTATTTTTGAAATTTATATTAAAGATCACCACCACCCCCAAATTAAGTGAATCCGACTTTATGAACAAGTGGTAATTACATCCAACCAAAAATTTTAAGATTCAATTTAAAAAATCATATATAAATTTATTTATACAAAAATCAGATTTTAATTCAAATATTTAATATTATTAATACAACCAAAATTCCTCACAATCCCTAATTACACTCTCCTTTCATTTCTCTCTCTACATCTCTCAATACCCCTCTTTCACTCTCACACGACATCCAGCATACCCTCTCCTATCTCCACCTATTTCATCCTCTCTATCCTTCCACCGATGATGTTGGACGTTGCTGGGAGAGGATTGGCGTCAGTGACGCCGATTGCGAGATCGGCGCAGCTACAATAGATCAATGTCGACGTTGTAAGGAGAGGATCGGCGCTGCTGCCGACTTGAGCTCTGTCGTGCCACTGAAAGAGGAGCGTTATCGAAAGAAGAGCTCTGCCACTGCAAGAGACCAACACTGTCAAAATTGCATGACAGGAGTGTGGGTTTTTTTAACACGGTCAGATTTTTTGTGGTTTTCAATTATTGCTCCACTACTGTGACAATGGTTTTGAGGTGATTTTTGTAATTGTTGGCTGGTGGTGACGGTGCTTACGGTGACAATGACTGAGATTGGTGGATGTACTAGTGGAAGTAGTGGTGGTGCGACGGTATGGTGCAGGCAGTAGTGACGTTGGTATTGTTGGTATTGTGGTGGTGGTGCCACGGTGGTGGTAGTGGTGACGTAGCGACGTTGGAGGTAGTGTTGGTGATGTTGGTATTATGGTGGTGCCGCGATGGTGTATTGGTGTCGCTGGTATTGTAGTGGTTGTAGTGTGGCGATGGTGGTGGTGGTGGTGGGAAAGATGGCGATGGTTGGTTGGGGCGAAGAGTATTTGTAAATAGTAATCAATTCTTTGAGTTGTGACTAATAAATAATTTTTTAACCTAAAAGAACTTGTGATGTGATTGTGACTAAATTTGGAGTCGTAACTTATAATTTTGTAAGTTGTGACCAACTAATCCGATAATTTGTGATCAATAAATAATATGTAGCCTGAGAATTTGAGTTGTTACTCATAAAATTTGAAATTTGTTGCCGATAAATAAATTGTGACCTATAGAGTTTTTAATTTGTGACCAATAAATAAATTATGACATATAAGATTTTTGACTTGTAATTGTGAAATAATTTGTGACCTATGAATTTTTTGATTTGTGACCTTAAAAAATGTTAATTTGTGATCGATAATTTGATAATTTGTGACTGTCTACTAAGTAGAGATTTATAATGTTTGTGATTTGTGACAAATGAATAAGTTTTGATGTTTTAATTTTTTCATTGTGATCGATGAACAAAGTGTGACCTATAAAATTTTTGAATTGTGAATTTAGGCCCCGTTTGGTACGGATTAANTGTTATTTTGTGATCGATAATTTGATAATTTGTGACTGTCTACTAAGTAGAGATTTATAATGTTTGTGATTTGTGACAAATGAATAAGTTTTGATGTTTTAATTTTTTCATTGTGATCGATGAACAAAGTGTGACCTATAAAATTTTTGAATTGTGAATTTAGGCCCCGTTTGGTACGGATTAAAATCAAATTAAAATTGAAAATATGGCCGTTATTGGGTCTCACTCATCTAATAAAAGTCAACAATAACGGCTAGTTTTTCAATTTTAATCTCTATCACACGGCCTTCAAAATTTTTGATTTGTGACTATAAACTAATTTGTGACTTATAAAAAAAATTTATTTGTGATCGATGAATAAATTGTGACACATAAAATTTTTGAATTGTAACCGTAAGTAATTTGTGACGTTTCAATTTTTTATTTGTGACCGATGAACAAATTGTGACTTATAAATTTTTTGAATTGTAACCGTAAAATAATTTGTGATATGTAAAATTTGTGATTTGTGACCAATTATACAAAATTTGTGACCAAGTGACATTAATATATTTAATTAATAAAATACATGTTTAATTAATTGATTTATAAATAAAATTTAAAAAAAATCTGAGATTTGAAATTTTAAACCTTAAAAAATTTGAAATTTGAAATTTTAAACCTTATGTNAATTTGTGATTTGTGACCAATTATACAAAATTTGTGACCAAGTGACATTAATATATTTAATTAATAAAATACATGTTTAATTAATTGATTTATAAATAAAATTTAAAAAAAATCTGAGATTTGAAATTTTAAACCTTAAAAAATTTGAAATTTGAAATTTTAAACCTTATGTCTTAAATTTGTAATGGGTGAAACTAAAATTTTTCCCTATGAACAGAGCACCATACAAAGAGACCCCAAATTTATTAGGATGTACTTCGAGTATCTTTCGAAAAAAACTCTTTAAATACAAAATTTTCTCTATTTTAGAGAGTCAATACTTAAAAATAAACTTATAGAGAGTGAGTTCACTCTCTAAATTTAAAAAGTCGAACTTATTATTTATTCTTACTTTATAATTATTGCATTTAGTAAATTACATATTTAAATAGTCTATTTTTTATGTTATTCAAATCATATTTGATTTGATTGATCCTTGCATATAATAAATTATATTAAATATAAGATGAAGGAAAATTAATAAGCCCATGTTTGGGCTCCATTTTTGTAAGAATTCATTTTTCAACACTCATTTTCAACCACACATTCGCTTATAAAATAATTTTATACGTAGACTGAAATCTTTTTGTTATCTTTTTAATCACTCATTCTCCATATTTTTACTATTCTAAAATACATATTTTTTTGAAAAAATGGAGCCCAAACAAGGGCTAAATGTTTCTTGAAAAAAAAAAGAAGTGCTCTTTATAAATAGAGAATATTTTAGAGATGTTCTCAGTATATAGTATATACTTGGATATGACTTGAACGTGCTTTTATCATAGTAACACACTTAATATAGTAGAGTTGGACAAAACTCTCAAATTGAATAGAACTCGAACCAAGCAATTCTTTTTAAATTAAATACTCGAATGGGTATTTGAATCGAAACTGACAGATTTGGTTTAGTTGTCGGTTCTAGACCAAAAATAGAAGAACCGAAACAGAATCTCCTTAATTTTTTATTTTAAATAAGTTAAATTATTTTATTTTTTTCTAAATAAATTTGCTAACTAATTAATTTAATCCAAATCCAAAATATGATTTTCTTATTTTTAATTTTCAACAAAGTCTAACTTAATCAAATTGACTTAAATTTTATTCTATTATAGTGTCGTTTCTAACGTTCTGGAGAAATTTAATTCGAAGCTCGACTGCGTCTCTCTTCGTTATTGTAAGCTCGCTTCATCTTCTTTTGATTTAACAGTAATTATGAGAACTTTTACCATTTGTTGAAACGGTAGTGCAGTAATTATGACCATTCTCACTAGTTTATTACTTTTTACGCTCCGTAGCAACATTAGCTGGTATAAGTAACATTCCATTTGCGGAGCATTGCTAACGACGTTGCTTCTAAAGTCCCTTTGGGTGATGGCCAAAGTGGTGGATGGCATAAACAAATTTGATGCTGTAACACCAGTGATACTAGATAATATCATTGGAAGTAGGAAAATTGAATTAATACTTTTTCATCACTTTAAGTGGCCCAAGACCTTTAGGCCAAATACTATGTGAGAAGGTATCATTTGGCCTAACTTCCTTAATATTTAAGAGTTTGTTTTTATTAATCATTAATGTACATGAAGACTGATTCCAGATTCATCATTTCAAGAAAATATTTTGTGGCATTATGTCCATTTGGATTTAACGGAGCTTATGTAAGAAGCTCACTTGATTCCCAAGGTGAGAATTGTGTGAAATGATTTCATGTATCTTTCATTTTGTGTCAATACGTGGAATTATTTTTGTTTTTTTTTCTAATTGCTATCTTAGAATCGAACTCAGACCGAGGCCCAACAATTATATTCCGATTTGGTTATGCAATTACATAGAACCAAACTATTCCATTTACGAAATATTCATACTTTAATGGTTGATTACAAATCTTGAAAAATCCAGTTTAAACCCGATACCCACACCTAGTAAATACCACAACTAACAAGTAATGGTGAAGTAAAGAATATTTCCTTTGGGGCACAACTTAGTTTGGTTTCTTAGCAATGTGTTGACTTGTGTGGTTCTCCTAGTCATTTGGTTTGAATCATTTGTGGCCATTGATATAATGAAGGGCTAGGATTAAATCATATGAGATATTTTTGGTCATTGACTTTGAAATTCAAATGGATTCCTTCCTTGATACTCCACCCATTTTGTATTTCCGAGGCACATCACATTAAAAAAGGATGGACTAGACTTGCGCCTTAAAAAAAATATACACTTCTTCAAAAACTATGTCTCTCTCTCTCAAGGAGCTCTCTGTTAAACCGTTTTCTCCTCTCCTTCATTTTGGGTACTCCATAAATCAATCTTGGAGCCAGGTTTTATTGGGAAAAACTCTTGAATACTTAGGCCTGAAAGAGTGGCTAAGTTGGGTGGTATTTCTCGGTGGCTTAGTGGTGATTTAGGACGAGTTCTTGGCTGATTTGGGAAGATCACTTGATCGATGATCCAAGCTAAAGGAAGAGGGGTTCTGAATCGGTTCTCTACTCTCTATGGATGGTGATTTACATAAACATGGAAGCTGTTCCTGAGCCTAAAGTTTCTACCATTTTCGGCTAGTACAAGGGAAGAAAAGCCTCGATTCATTCACTGTTTATTTTCAGATTCTATGTTCTGATGTTTTTTCGGTTTCCATGATTAATTATGATTTCTTTATGCATTGTAAGATGTTAATTTACATTGGTTATGGTGAGCTTGTTTAACACTGTTATTGTGGAATTGCTCTGTCCAAGTTTTAATTTATGCTTCAAATATATACTAGATTGTATTGTGAGTTGAGACTTTAACTGTGATTTCCCAACACAATGCACTTTTGGTCATTAATTATTTTTATTATTATTTTATTGAAAAATGTGTGGTTGAAAATGAGTAGAAGAACGAGAATGAAAACGAAAACATTGAGCCCATAAGTACCATAAAAGTACACCAAAATGTACTAAAATTGATACCTCAACTTTCTTAAGAAACTAATCACTAATTCTAAATCAACCAACAAATTGCATTTTTATCTCAAAAACTCTTACACTAATGAGGAACTAATTAAGAAAGATTTTACCTTTTTGCAAAACATATTTTAATTTCTACGGTGATGCCACAAAATCCGTCGCTAATAGTTACTACAGAAATATTCCATTCAACCAACCGAAAAAAAAAAAGAAAGTGACAATATCCATAGCCTATTCACTAAGCGCAGCAGTGACTGTAACATAGTATCCGACAGAAAATAGGCTGTGCACCATACACAAAACCCCTCCAAAAGACAGAAAATGGCGGTGCGATAAACCGCAGGAAGTTCTTGATTTACTGTTTGATAGTGTTCCAATTACCAGCATCGACAAACCCACCGTCATTATTATCCTGCAAAAATTCATAATAAAACTCTAAATAATATTACTTCGGAAATATATGTGTACAAACACCCGAGTCGTACGAAAGATTTTTTTTTTTTTTTTTTTTTTTTCCCGTCTTACCTTAACTTTTTAAGAATAAATAATCTCGGGGACATTTTAAATTTGATAAAAATTTCTTCATAATAATTTAAACTATTTTGAAAATCCATTTCACAAGAATTGGACTTCCAAAATCTTCGAAAAATTGATAAAAATTGTTGGTAACAATAATTAAAGATGTATCCACGTTTTGAAAATTAATAAGGGGCATTTGAGGGATTTCACAATTTACTTTTATAAGTGCACCACATTTTAATTGCATAAGAAATTCAAGATTTTTACTAATTGTCACACTTGTGTTCTTAACTTTTTCCATTGTATTCTTAATTGTCAAACTTCCATAAACTACGTTTTGTCCATAACTATGGTTTCTATCAAAATTCAATTCAGGGCGAGTAAAAAAATATATATATTTGCACCACATATTTTTAATTAAGCAAAAAATAACAATACAAAATTTCGATTGAATATTTATCTCTTATTTTAAAGTACGTTAACAAAATTTCTAGATGAAAACAGTCATCAAGGATAACATGTTAATTGATGGAAGGTTAATGACGAAAATATGAGGGGAAAAAAAAAAGCTAAGGACATAAATATAACACTAAATAAAGGTTAGTGATCTTTATTGCATTTAAAATCTAATGCATTTTTTAAAAAAAGAAAAAAAAAAAAAAATTGTAGTGTGGATATACCGCACAAAAGGTACAAGAGAGAATCTATCAGAACAAACTTCAAACTTTCGAAGTTATTCATGTATTTTAAGTCCATGTTTGGTGTAGATTAAAAGTTGATAAAAATGTAAAGTCAAATTTAACAATTAATTTTAATCACAGATCCATTGGATTCATAACTTTTCAACCATATATTTCATCAGTCTTCATCAAAATCTAATTTTAATCTACACCAAATAGGGGCTAATATAAATTTGCTTTAACCTTCATGTTCTTAAAAATATTTATTATGTGAAAAGAGGAAAGATTTCACTACGAATTAAATCAAAGTAGTGGGAGCAGAGATGTATTTTGAGTGGTCTCTTTAGTGTTATAACTTTAATTATAAGAACTCAATAATTGCTATGATAATGTTTACTAAGAAAAAAGCTGTACTACAAGGTAACCAAGTCAAAATTAAATCAGATTTATTTACATAGTTAGAGAGTGTTTGGTAGATATTAAAATCAGATTAAAATTGAAAATATAGTCGTTATTGTTGACTTTTATTAGACGAATGTGATCCAATAACGATCATATTTTCAATTTTAATTAGATTTTAAACTGTACCAAACATGCTCTTAAGTATATGTCATATGTACCCGTTTGATTCATATTATTGTGGAATGAGAATGAAAAATATTGTCGATAATGGACCCTACACTAGAGATAGAAATTCAAAATTGATGGATGAAAAATGAGAGACAAACGGAGCGTAAATTTTGAATGGTGTGTGCCGCGTGTCTACGAAACAATGAACAAATATTTCACATGTCATCGATACATACCATGTCAAAACGAGGCATGCCACTGATAACTGCCTGCTGGGGGATGTTTTTTGAAGGTCATCATTTGTGCAAATTTTACAACCTCCAACCAAGTTTGCCATGACATGGGCTATACAGAGAAGGCCTGATGCTGCTAAACCTAGAAGATAAGCTTCATGGCTTGGCTCTTTGCACTCGAATATCCATAGCCTCAAATGCTTTTCCTGTTCAAAGAAATTAAGAAATTAAGTGCCTACAAAAAACATATTTACACAAATAAAACTGCTTCATCTTGTATGTATTTATCCTAAGAAGGACGAGAGTGGACACACATACACGCAGAGGCGGATTTAGTCTATAGCCCAGGCCAGCAAGGCTCAAATTCACTTTTTTTCTTTATAGAAAAAATTTAGTGCAGCCCTGACTCCACCCGTACTACATGTCATTTTTTCCAGAAAGTAGGATACAAACATCAACTTGAATTCCTTAAAATTTTACTATAAGACATAGTAGAAGGCATGTTGATAGACTCTTGCCGCAGATTTTCCCTAAAGTATCCCTCGGAAATTTAAAAAAAAAAATATGACAGGGCTCTTGGCTCCTTGATCACATGTTTTGGAGTGAGTGTGTGTTCGAGGAGTGTTAGTGCAAAACATGACACAGCACACAGTCCTAGTATGAATGTCCGTGCTTCACAGAATTTAACTTCTGGCTTCTGCAACCTACCTGTCTTTGTGCAATGTCGGCTTTGATTCCAAGAATTCCAGCTGCAACATCTATGGCCACAATCAACAAACATGCAAAAATCCCAATCAGTTTACCCATTTTCAAGGACAAGAAGGCTCTCTCTCTCTATCTCTCTAGATTTCTGTCTCTCTCTCCCTCCCTCCCTTTATATATTACTCATATTTGAAACAAAATGGAACGATGTGAAAGAAGTTTAAGTGCGAGAAATGCTGAAATCTGGTATGAAACAATAAAAGGTGGGAAAAGCTTCTTTTGTCAATGATGTGGTGACTTTATTTTGCTTTTGTGTCTCTTTATATCTTCTCCTTTTTCTTCCTAGGGATTCCTTTCAAGGGGGAACAGGGAAAGTGGGGTACAAAACCAGCTATGGAGCAGTGTGAATTTGGGTTGTGGACACCTACCAAATTCATAAGAGTAATTCGGTGGATTTACATCGGTATACTTTTTGACTTTGAATACGAGTAAATTATTTTACTAGGGGTTAAAAACAATGAATTTAAGGAAAATATTACATGAATCATTAGATTTTATTTTGTTCTCAAAATTAATTATAGAATTTTAGTTAAAGTCTCAATTATGTAAAAAAAAAAAAAGGTTAAACCCCAACCTTGAGGGCCCCCCACCGCCCCGTCCCTAGAGCATCGTGGAGGAGGTAAATCGCGAGACGTGCCCCAACAGACCAAGGTATAAGAGTTGTCATACTGGTGCTCACAAAGAGTCAAATTCCAAACCTTGTTAGAGGCAGGAATCGAACTCTCACATTGCGGCTGTCAACTCAGTTGAGACTACCTCACTCATATCATTTGTACCATTGAACTATGCCCCCGGGGGGCAAGTTTCAATTATGTACGTCAAATTTTATGTTAGCGTCTTCAATGGCGGTCAAGAGTGACAACTAAATGAAAACCAAAATTTATCCGATTAACTTGAAATGTGTTTGATTGTGAAAGTTGTTGATATATAATATATCCAAATATTGCGAATTATTTGGAGAATTTTGTGACATTTTATGTTATGTGCGTCTTTGCTCAAGAAAAAAGCCTAATAAATTGAAATTGAAAATATAAAGCACTATCAAAAACCTCGATTTATAAGGTGAAAACTTATTTTCTTTTAGTGTTTTTATTTACAAGTTCTTCCTTATAGGTTAAAGGACTAATTTACCTTTATCAAAACTTGTATTCACGTGGTTCCTAAACAATTTTCGAATTGTCCTTACGCGTTTATGTTATTCCGGGGCTATTATAAGATCTTCCTTGTAACCTAAACATGGTCAAGCTAGGTTTCGATTTCTGGAGTTCTACACTGATCCACTCGATTGCTACACCTCTTGTTTCTATGTCCAAGAATCATATGCTTCCAATTTGTTTGCTATCGCACAAGGGCCGCAAACATTGTGCTTTCCTCTTGTTGGGATTAATACCTTGAACTTGAAGGCACGATCATCGTACATTTACTTTTCATTTCTTGTTAATGCAAGACTAAATTGATAAATTACAGAATGAATATGATTGAGACGAAATTTAGAAGAATCTGTATAAGAATTGTTCAACTCTTTTGTTACGAAGGGAATGTCCCTATTTATGGGGTTTCAAGTGACTATTGAAGCAAAGTAACTTTATATTCTAATTATACAATCAATCTAGTAAGGAAATAATCTTAAGAATATAACAATATCACTCACAATAATAATTCCATATCTTTAATGCCATAAAGACTTGGGACCTGCTTGAGATTTTAGTGGTACTGGTTATGTAGGACATTTATGAGGGGTTCGATTTTGAGTTATTTTTTATAACGATTTTTAAAATAATCCAACTCGTGGTTGAGAGTTTATTATTCAATGATTCTAAATGTTTTTTTTTTAAAAAAAAATCAAAACTGAGTTTATGCTCGTATAAAAAAAGCATATATGTATAAACAATATGAAATGAATGTGTACATCGCTTAGTGAGATTTTTATTTTTATTTTTATAATTGTTTTTAATCTGTAAGCGATATTTACTTACGAGCAATTTTCACGTAAGTTAATGTTTAACTTTAAAAAATAAAATATTTATTATAATTAAAATTTTGTTGTAAATAGTAAGTTTATTAGTGAATGACAATTGTACCCTTATAATCCTAGAAATTATTATCATTGTATCCTTAATCTTGCCCTATAAATGTATGGGTTTGGTTCTCAATAATACGTACAAGTTTATTAACTTTTATTCTCTATTTTCACAACACATTATCAGTACGATTCTCTCAAAATCAAAGTAAATTAGTTGGAAGGAAGGTAATAATTTTTAAGTATAATTATCTATCGTGTGTACCGAAATTAATTTGGTGACATGAGTTTTTTTTTTTTTTTTTTACATACATATTATGCTAATAAATGATTTTCCTTGTATACATAGTGAATGATTTTTTTATACACAGTGGAATGATTTCTTATATGGTTGCAACTTTTGACTTTCTAATGAAATTGTACCCAGCTTTTTGTTTTTTCCTTCTCATTCAATTTTTAATTATATATACATGTGTGTATTGGTTTTGGTGAAATAGCTTCATTGGCACGTCAATTATTTTAGTAATTGATGGATGCAGGTCTTCTTTTTTCACTTTAGCAAATTATCATTGTCTAATTTATTATATGTGTAATATGATCTTAAATAATTCTTTATAATTCACTCTTTGTTCTTGGAATACTTTTGAAATTTCTTGAAGATATTCCAGTTTATAATTATGACGTGAAATTTCTCTAAAATATTCCGATTTATAATTATGCCGCAAATTACCATTGCCTTAATGCATGGTTGGAGATTTTAATACCTTTAATAACATATTAATGCATGATTGGAGATTTTGATCCTGCCATGTGTGTATATGAAATTTTTTTTCCTAATACATGTATGGTAATTAATATTTTTTTAACTTGATTAAATATTTTTAAATATTCTCTTATAAACTTTAAATTAATAACTTATCGTATTATTGCTCTTGATATAGCACAACATTATAATTAATATTTCAAAAAAATATTACTTGCTCATGAAGAACATATGTTATAATTTTCAATATTTAAGAAGAATATTGATATATTACTCTTGAAGAAGTAATAGTAAAATACAACGTGCTCCCAAAGTAGCACATGTTTCGAATAATATATTATTTTAAATTAGCGTTTATTCCTAAAAGAAACACGTAATTTATGTCATGTTGATATTGACTACTCGATTAATTATCGTGTGATATTTAATCATATTGTTCAAGATTAATTATATTTTATTTTATGGTGAAGTTACGCAAATAATAAAAATCACAAAATTTGAGATGAATTGTCTATATATATGTTTAGTTGGTAGTTCCAATATGCACACTATTCAAGACAATGTCTTTTTTGAAAATAATGTTAATATGATATCAAGAACATCGAATATTGTTGAAAGCTCCGAAAGAGCTTGTATTATTTTACCAATTAATACAATATTACATATTGAAGATGCACTTTATTATAGTAAATTCAGAAGAAATTTGCTTAGTTTTAAAAATATTTGCTACAATAGATATCACATTGAGACGATGTAAGAAAATAATATTGAATATTTTTGCATAACTTCTTTTGTATCTAGCCAGAAACTGATAAAAGAAAATTTTCATGCACTCCCATCCGACATGTATTATACATTTATTAAAATTGTCGAATAAAATATTATCATGAACCAGAAATTCGTTGATCCAAAAAAGTTTATACTTTGGCATGATCGATATCTAGGAGCTATAATGGTGCGTTGAATAATAAACAACTCACATGGACATCATTTAAAGAACCAGCAGATTCTTTTACCTAATTATTATCCATCTGGAACTTGTTCGCAAGGCAATTTAGTCGTTAGAACTTCGGCTACAAGGTCAATATTTAATTTTCAACTTTCTTGGAAATGATTTGTGGAGAAAATGGAAATTAATAACCTTTTGTGCAAAGAAAGATCGATACGAAGATCTAAATATCAAAATTGAAACAATAGAAATGATTTGCACGATTAAGGCAAAAGATAGAAATGTTTTGCATCAATTATCCATACATGATAAAAGGAACCGATAAATGAGACAAAAATGACCAACTTTACAAGAAAATGTTGAAATTGGTGTGCAATATCAAGTTTCAAACAATAGGACGATTTTGCACAATGCAGTGCAAAAGATGGGAATGTTTTTCACTGATTATCCCCAATGTGAATATTAGTATAAAGATCCATTATGTAATCAATTATTTACTTTTAGGCTAATAGTGCATCACATTTAGCTCATGGTTGAGCCGTATTTTTGTATGAAAATGTGTTTTGATATAGTGAGTTTTTGGAGAATGTATGATTAAAAAATAAGGAAAAAAATTTGATATACGTGTAAACTTATTTTATGAGAGAATGTATGGTTGAAAATTAGTTTTTAGAAAATGGGGGATAAACATAAGTTTAAATTGTATCAAGTGACACTAACTTTTGTTCATTGTTATAATTAATTTTTAACTTTTTTATAGCATATTGTTATTTTTAACATTCCATTGATTAACATATTCTGTCGTTGATGACGATTTGTCCAAATAATTTATTAAGAGGGAGTAAAAACGCTTATTTATCTCTCATACTTTTAAGCCCATGTTTAGTTTTGTTAAAAATAAAATTTTGATAGAAAATAATGAATTTTGGAATTGAAAAGTTAATTAAAGTTGTGGATAATATGCATGATTGAAAATGGGTTTAAGGGGCTAAATAAGTATAAAAAAAAAAATACGCAAATAAATATTTGTTACTCATTTTAAAGCACGTTGATAAAATGTGTGGATGAAAATCGTCTTCAAACTCTTTGTTAGAGCTCATGTAAAAAATATAAGTCACAAGTTGATCATGAAGTACAACGAGATCTAATGGAGAGGATAAAACTCAGCAAGTCGAATCAAACTTTTCTTGTCAAAAGAAGAAAATGAATCTTGTGAACATAAACAAGCTACACACATGAGTAACTCTGATTTACCTCTAAGAATCGATCATTCAATTCTTGAAG
>CAIGRQ010046021.1:0-18027 GCA_903798375.1 Fraxinus sp. D2006-0159
GAAAATTGGATGGGCAATTTTGATGGAAAAGAATAAATCAGGAATGAGAAAATGGTCTAAAATAAAAAAAAAAATATTGAATCACGCCTCTTTGTAGTCCAAATAATTGAATTTTGATTCGAATGAATCATTTTTAGAAATATTCATTCGTTTATATTCCTAAGGGTGCAGTCCACAATCTTCGTAAGATCAAACCCTTTGAATAGAGATTTTTGAAAAACAATGTGTTTGGGGTTTTGTTGTTTGGGGTATGAGTAATAAACGCAGATCCTGTTTTTACAAGGATCGCTTCATAACACTCTTGATTTTTTGATATCTGTGGAAAGATAATGGAAATTTGGAGGAACGAAATCTTGAAGATGTTCTTCTGGGGAAGAATATCTATGAGTCCATGATGTTTCCATTTCGAAAATAGAAAAGAAATTTGGCTTGGTGAAGTATGAAAAAGATTTTTGAGGGTTAACTTGGGAAGTTCACCAGAACCAATTTGAAGGGTTTTCTTTAATTTAAGGGATTGTTTTGTGGTTGTTTGAGTGGGTTTTTGGAAATATTTTGAAGCAATGGTTGTGTTTTGAGAACTTGAGGAGGCATTGAAAGATCCTCCATGTGAATTTTTGATATAGTTATCAATTGATGTAAGGGGAAGTTGAACTTTGCTTTTACTCTTCTTCTTTTTCTCACTCTTTTTCCTCTCTATGAAGAAATTCCCTTGCAAAAAAGTCTGCAAGAAAGTTTTAAGAAACTTGTATATATAGTATTTGAAAATTAAAACAAGACAAAATTGCTTGCCATCTTGCAAAAATTTGTTTGGAACAAGGTTTTTTACGTCTTTTTACAAGACATCTTTTGATACTTTACAATCAGTTTTTAAAATAAAATTTTTATTAATCAAATCATTTTGAAATTTTGATATTACAAAGACGATTGCGAGAATCTCCTTTTTGATAGTGGAGTAATTCTTTTGACGACCTCACCAAATTTCTGAATGAAATCTGACCAATTGGCGTGGCTTGAATTAGAAGGAATCTGTTTGAGGACCACCACCATATCCTAGATCAGATGCATCTGTCTTAACAATAATGGAGATATTAGGGTCAAGTATTGAAAGGCATGAAATACTTTTGATAGCTTTTTTGACCTTTTGTACTGCAATAGTACACTCGTGACTCCATGGGTCGCAATGTTTTTGTAGTCTTTTGAAAAGAGGGGCACGTATGATTTTTATCTCTTTGATAAAGTCTCCTACATAATTGACACATTCTAAAAATCTTTGAAAGCTATTTTTTTCTAAAATTTCATCCAGAAATTTGTCGGTAAATTCTAGACTTCTTTGAATTGGTGTAAGTGTTCCTAAATGGATTATATTACCAAGGAACCTTATCTTAGTTTGATATAAAACTATTTTTTAGCTGCAATAGCTAAACCATTTTGTTTGATAACATGAATGAATGTATTTCTAAACTTTCAGATCATCAATATAAAAAATAATAAAATTTTGAAAGGAATTGAAAATATCATTCATAATTTTTTGAAATTCTGAAGGGGCATTTTTGAGACCTAATGGTATAACATTCCATTCATATTGACTAAAAGGAATATTGAAAGCCTTTTTGTACCTATCTCATTCTTTAATTTGAATTTGCCAAAACCCTGACTTAATATCAAATTTTGAGAAGATAACATATTTGAAAAGTCTATTTAATAGATATTTCTTTTGAGGTAATTGATATGCATAGGTAACTTCTCGTCTTAATTACCCAAATATCAACTATTGATTTGCTCCTGAGGAGTAAGTTAAAGTCCTCTTAATAACTGTATTTTTCGTCTTGTTGAGATTCCGCTAAACGAACCAGCATATTCCTTTTTATTAATAACTAGTTTACCCACGTGCGATATACGTGCTACATTTTGGTTGGGTATTTAATAGCGTGGAGTGATTTGAAGACATATTAGGCATAAATGAGAGTTACAGGCTTGTACACATTTATATGACAATGAAGAAAGCTTCCCCATTTACGAGTGTTCAGCAAAAAAAAAAAAATTCTTCTTTTTTCTCATTTCTCATGAATGAAAAACCAAGTCCAATGTCAGTATTTCAGGGGCAACTTACTGAGAAATAACTTGCTTCAATTTGTCTTGAGTACAATTTCGACATAGGTTTGCAATGAACATAGTAGAACATGCACCATCTGCAGTTTTTTCCACTTGCTCCTATAACAATCATTTGGACATACAAATGAATCAAGCATTCATAATTAAAAAACTACAATTTGCATTTAAAGAAAACTGCTCGTGTATCATATAAATGTTATTTATACTAAAAGTTACCCAACAACCAAAAGAGGCATTGAGAATCAGTGAGTAGTAAGAAAGCATAATGGCCCAGACAGGGAAAAAAAGGGTCATAATTCATGGAAACTACTTGACAAATACAATGGCTAGGATCAACAATTCGTGCACAAAATCGTAAACTATTGTTCCTAACACGTGAACAACAAAATAGAAATCACAAGCAGATGTATGGGGTTCGATTTGGAAAAGTCCAATTAGTTCATTTGGGAAAGTCATAGGTATTAGTTCGTGCATACAGCAGTCTTTTAATAGAAGAAATAAGACTAATGGAAAACTCAATTTTTTTTCCAAACAAACATGAGCAATCAAAAGAAAAATGAAAAAAAATTAGTCGAGACAATAAATTGTAAGAATAAAAAAGAGAAGCGGATTACAAAAGGAGTTCCAGACCCAGATATCTAAAAAGTCGAAAAAACTCTCATAAATAATTACCCATCCAGTCCATTGCATAGACCCCAGAGTCGAAGGAGACTAATTGTTTAGCAAAATGAGCATATCGTCCACTGGAAATAGAAAACAAGAATGGTGTATGTTACACAAGAAGAATAATATGAAAAGAGAACAAGTAAAATAGAGTCCTAACAGATTAGGCCAGACCTGTGTTCGTTAAGTCCATGTATGATGATCAGAATACCCCTGAAAATGAAAAATGGCCTTTAAGAGAGAAGTCCAGAAAGCAAACAACTAAAGGCAGCAAATAACATGGTAAATGTACATTTTATACAGGAAAGGGATGGAAACCACAATAAAATAGACATCAACAGCAAAAGCCCTCTTTCTTTTCTTGTAGAGTAAATCCTGGCTTGCCAGTATTTTGTTAGAAGAATAAGAATTCGACGCAGTGGAATACAAACAAATGCTCCTAGAATTCGCATATTTTAGCGCTATTCCTTTCAACTACAACAACGACATCACCCTTCAGTTACATATACCTATCTTCCCAAGCCCGAATTTTGCTAATATTCTTACCTAAACAAAATTCAAAAAAATTTAACATTGGAGTATGGTTAGCCATCGACCCTCTTTCACTGAAAGAACTGTGTTCTTTTTTGCACGGTTAGGGAAAGAAGTTTAACGAAAGAGTCAACATGGAAGTCCCGGTATTTCCAATGTCAACAAAATTAATCAAGCGAAACCAAAACTATTCCACCAGAAATCAATAGAAAATGAAATGAGGAAATAAAAAGCAAGAAAATATGAATTCGGAGTCATCAATTAAAAGGTCCATTCAAATGAAGTTCTGAGGGCCTCTCAGGTAAGGCAGAGACATCAGCATTATCTGGAGCACCCTGGAGCCAAAATAGAAGTAACAAATTGGAATAGTCATAAGACTCATCACATTAAAAGGAGTGGAATTAAACCTAGGCAAAGAAATCTACCTGGGGGACTACTTTATCTTTTGGGTGGTTGAATTTGCACCTAATACCAAACTTGCATCTTTGAGTCTTCAAAAAATACTGGAGCATATTTAACACACAAAAAGAAATGTGTTAATACGAACCACGATAAATGTGTGAACACCATAGTCACCTTAAGGCTTAGCCTCAAAGAGCATCATATGAAAGTAGCGTGCAAAGTGAAACTCGAGGCATGTGCCTCATATAGATTTTGAACAATGAAGCATAACATTTAGGATTTGGCAGAGAGTAAATTCTCATTTGTTGGCCTTTGGGGTTCTAAAAATCTTTAGAGCCCTTTGGAATTAATTTTTTACCTAGATTTTTTTTCACATCTTTCCTAAATAGAAAACTAAAACACAATAGATATCTTCCTGCTATACTAATGCACTCGTTTTTAACCTTCAGTATTAACCTTCAGTAAATTTAAATCTTCGCAATGACTATAATAAAAGCTTGTGCATCCATTTTCACTGAAAATTCTGGCAGTTATTACATGGAGAAAATCATATTGTTCACAAATAATTAACAAATAATCTGAGAGGAAAATGGTAAATTTGGAGTGCGAGGAAAAAAAGAGTACACACCCTTGTTAATCCAAAGCTCATGGCATTCAAGAAAGCAAACTTGTCAATCAAACAAGTCATGGAAATAACATCAATGAAGATCCCACACTCGGGGCAATCAAGAAAGCAATAATTCTTGGCAATCAGGACTATAAACTCATGGCAATTAGAAAAGCAAACTTGCCAATCCCAGAAGTTATAGCAACAAGGAGAATAACTTTTCAGAAATAATAGCAATTCTAGAACAGAAAATTTATTTTCTATTTATAAAATAGTGTAACACTTCATTGAGCAAGAAAAGAGTGAATTAAAGTTTCATTCACAGATTTCTCAAATTTTCTCATCTCTTACACTCAAATTCGTCAAAAATAACATTGGAACATAAAATTATATTTTCGCGATAGAATTAGACAAGCCCACTCAGCTAAACAAGCAAAAAACCAATACAGAAAATCGAATGAAAAAAAAAGGAGAAATAGAAATCATCAGAAAATCCCAAGAAAAAAAACCAATTTAACATGCCCAAGCTCAAAGACCCTACAAAAAATAACCCAAAAAATAAAAAAATATAAAAGAAAGAAAAAATAGTCATCACAACGTAGAATCCAAATAGAAGGAATGCAAATAGGGGGAAAAAAATCAGAAAAACATCAAGAAATAGCAAGAGTTGAATCAATCGATCAAAAGCGTACTCACAAAGCGTTATGAATTGAAAAGGGGCTGTCAGCGTCGAAAAAAACAGACGCTCTTCTCTCTCGCTCACTGTGTAGCGTTGTACGGAATCTTTTATATATATGCTGTTTTCCCTAGCCAAATGTGGGGTTAAACCTTGCCTTACTCTCCACCAGGTTTTGACTCTGTGTGGGTTTAACTTTAACCGCAGATTAGGGTAAGAAAATGAAAAGAATATCTGCCAATTTGATTTTCTAAACCCAATTGGTAGAAAATCTTGATGCTTATTGATAGTTACCACTGTGAATCAGAATTACTATAGCTAATTGACTCGAGTTGAGACGGGGTTTATTGAGGCCTTTTTTCACATTGAGTCGAGTCAAGTTTTTAGGTTATCACATAATAAATCTGCATCTAAACGTCATTGATTTGATATCTGATGTTGGAAACAGATGGCATTTTCTTGATACGATCAGGAAATGGATCTCGTCCTTTTTTTAGATATGTTTTTGGAGCATTTTAAATGTTGATGGGTTTGGTTAGCGGGATTAGACAAGTGTTACATTTCTCTCAGACAACGTCCTGCAAATATGAGAGAAAGCATCCCCATTTAGCTTAGCAACCGACACTAAATTGTGTTTGGTGCCCTCCCTAAACTTTATTGAGGTGAGATAGATCTATTCGACTCCTCTGTAAGTTGCCCGATGTTCGACTTTTGGTGCTATCGATCTTGTATCCTACTGATTGATTGTTTACCTCAAGTGATCATGCCAAGATCGTCTCTCTTCTATGCTATAATTGAACTTGATTTCCCCTAGAGGAGAAGGTAACATTATAAGGCCCTGTTTGATTCACTAAATTTTCCATAGAATTGATTTTCCACATTTTCTTGATTTTTGAGGAAATTTTTTTCCCATGTTCTTGGTGAAAAAAGTTTTTCTAGGCAACTTTTTTTTTATTAATGGAAACAAATTCTATTCCCAATTGTTATATTCCTTTAATAGACAATTTCTATGAAAAATAAAGTCAAACGAACACCAAAAGATCCAAAATTTCAATATTTATCAGGTGGAAAATTATATCAATAAAACACAATTAACCGATAATTCCCAGCAAAACAAGTTCTAAGCAATTCAATTTGCTGAAATTCATTTTTTTTTACCCAATTTCATTCTTTCAATCAAATAGACCCTAATATTTTTAAAGTTGGAATTTCAGTTACGAAAAGTTATAATAAAGGTAGTTTCATTTCTACTATGAAAAATATTGAAATCAAAATTTCTGTCAATAATGATATAGAATAATTGAAATATAGAGAGAAAAAATTATAGAATGATTAAATTCAACTTTTTTGTGCGAGTACGAAGAAATTTGGTGACTAGACATTAATAATCAGATCGGATCGAAAAAATTTGTAAAGTTATAAAAATGAAAATAGAAATAGATTCATGTTGTATAAGGCCAATATGAGTCATGTTTCAAGTACCTAACCTTTTACCTAAGGATTCTCGGCACCCCCAATAGGGGACCGCCATTTGACAATTAGGTAATTCTTTAGGTAAAAATTTATGTACAAATAGTTTTTTCCAATTTCGAAATAGGAATTGTTGTTTTTGTGAAGAGGGATGATAAATTCTCCGGTCCCACCTTTCAAAAATGTCTTTCCACAAATTTGTCTTGAGCTTATGTCATCCCTACTCGTGAAATCATAATTATTGATGTGAACCGTTTCCAATTGTAAAATAATAATGTTTGAAGTCAACTTCTTTCTTCGTAAATAGTAACAAATTTGATATCTACACGTCATTATTTGTTAGTCCTTCTCTGGGCCATTCTCATCCCGAATGTTGAACTTTACACGGAAATGACTGTATTTACCTTCCATATACCTTTCTTACACGACTTTTCTTGGTTTCTAATAGGAAAGAAACGATGCAAGGCTGCCAGTACCCAATAATTTAATATAGTAAAAGAAAGATTGTGATGTATAATGAAAATTCAAAATAGTGATTGGCAAAAATATACGTCCAGTACAGCCTTGTCTCGCTTGGCAATGTCCCGTCCTGAATGGGGCAAAAAAAAATTGGTGGGGGTGGGTGTGCTCCATCCCGAAATGCCATGAACCCGTCCCGTAAAAAATAAAAAAAATAATTAACTACAAATTAAAAAAAAAATTAGTTAATTGTAAATTTAAAAAAAAAAATTAAATGGGACAATAAACTAGGCAAGCCCGCGCCCTGAACCCGCCCCGTCTAAGACAAGGCAAGGCGGGGCGGGGCGGGGCGGGAGAGTGGCGGGATAGGACTGGGCCAGGGGGTATCCAGCCCCGAACTCGTCATGTTGCCATCTCTAATTGAAAACATATTAGGATGGCAGGAAGGTAATATTCAAATAATTAGCAAGAAAAGAAATCATTTAAAATTGAAAAGGAACATTTTCATAAAATTTTCTTATCTTGCTTTAATGCTTTTCAGTCTCAACCGTCACTCCATTTACAAAATTCTGTGCACGTGCTTGACATGTGAAAGCACGTCCCATGAACAATTTAAATAAATTAATTTGTCTCAGTAAGTTGAGCTTTAAGTTGATTCAATGTCATACAAGTAGAAACACAAGATACATAAATGTGAAAAATCACATCAATGCACTATAATAAGAAGCGATTTTCTACATTATAGAAACAAAGTTTCATGTAGTTTCTTGCATAAGAAATCAAAACCTTAATCTTTCCAATTCAGGTACTTGACAGCAGAGGATCAAAAACAGGAAGCAGACAGAAATATATAGTATCTAATCATCCTTCCCAATTCTGGTAAATGACAGCAGAGGATCGAAAAAAGGAAGCAGACAGAAATATATCGTATCTCATCATCAAATTTGGAGAAAAAGTTTGTCTTTTTTGGGATCAAAGCTTAAGTTTCTGTCCATGCTTCTTTCCTACTTCGTATGAATGATTCAGCCTTTTGATTTATGTTTGAGGGCACACTCACAAAAACCCACGGCCGCCTCGGAGGCATTGGTTTTGTCTCTTCATTCGGCTTATTCACCTTTGTTCCTTCAGCTAAAAGATTAGTACTATTAGTACTATCTTTGCTCCTAAAACCATTTTTCTGCCCTTTTGTGCCAACAGCCTCTCTCTCGTGGGATACTGGATTACGCTCCTGGCTCCGTCCCTGCTCCTGGAGGCCATTATCTCGAGTTTTCTCATCAAATTTCTCCGCGGCTCGAAAGCTGGCAGTGTTTCCTTTCCGTTGCTCATCCATTAAGCTTGATGCATCTTTCTTTGGAACGTGGATTGAAGAACCATAATCATCAACTCGGGTCTCCCAATTCTCCTGTCCACCAATGTGTCTGAACTCAACTACAATTTCAGAAGCAGCAGAAGATCTGTCAGCCCTTGATGGCCTAATGGAACTTTTTCTGTTATCTATCGACGAACCTTCTTCAATGGGAACTTCAACAGATTGACGAGAAGTGGGATGACTCAAAACACTATGAATTAAGTTCACAAACCTTTGACAAATGCCTGTAGGGTGAGAATGCTCATCCCTTTTCTGCATTTTTTGCCGAAATGAATGTGATAGACAGTTAGACACAGGCACACAGCAATATTCAAGAGTTTCAAAGTGTTTATCAACAGAAAAGATTGGCTTGTCAGTATGATTCTAGTCTATCCTTTGAAGTGGGGATAACAAAAAGCAGAATGTGATCTTTCAAATCATAACTTTCTTTCACATCCAAAGCTTGGCCATTATTTCTTTGGTTTTACTTGCCTTTTATCTAGTCAAAAGCATAAACAGCTTGCAAGAATATATATCCACATCCCTCTGATACCAAGAATAAATATGCCTTTCTTGAAGCATTGTTTCATTCCCAAACAGTAACTACCCACTAAGTCTTGCTTAAATTGATAAACATGTGGAGGTGTGGATAGCATTCCTCTTTTAGAAGAAGACCTGACAATAGACTTTTCACAAATAGGCAGTGGTTGTGCTTAAATTCAAGATCTTTGTATTCTATGATATAATGTTGAGATACCTCGTGTAACAAAACTCACCCTTGAAAGTGGATAGTAAGGAAAGGATGCGTCCATTCTTTAACTTAGCAATGTCGGATATGTCATTACATTCTACCCCTCCTGACTTCCACGGCTTCTCATATTCCCATCTAAGTGATTCCATGAACAAGTCTTCTGCTAGAAGTACTAGTTTCTAGGACGCGGTCCTCAGCAAAAATATCCCAGAAAGGTGTCTGCTTTGATAGCAACTGTAACAACCACATCAGCTACAACTCACTCTTAAAGCCGGCTTATACGTGGAGGTGACCAACTGGTTATAAACCCACAAACCAAATTACCTTAGCTGTATGGAATAAAAATTGAATTATCACACACCTCGCCTAGAAGTTCAGTCTCAGGCGAAATTCCCAGCCTCAACGGTTTTTTAGATTATATCAGTTGGATAGAGCTGATAAATTCCATATACTGGTTTTCAGGACATCAGTTGATAATGAAGATGACCATTTTGGTTTGCTGGATGAAAGACAAAGATGATTGCTTTTCAATATTATTTACTTAATGTGAAGAATTATGAATCATATCACTCATGGATGGGAGTGTGAAAATTGTAAAGACAACTTTTTTAGGCACAATGTATGATCGATTTTATCTCTTTTAAAACTATATAGAAAATTAAATCAGACACTAAATAATAAAATAGGAACACATTCCTTTAGTCGAACCAACCGAAACAAGTGAATAACTCTCTATTTTAAGGATTTGACAGTAGAAATGCAAAAGATTTAATGGACAAAACAACGAAATCAACTGTAGCTAATTAATTGTGCTTGACAAATAGAAAAAAGGAGAAACGTAACAAATATATGGTAATGTAAAAAAGACTGCATCCAAAAGAAACTCAATACGCTACAAAACTCAACTCTCTGTTACAACTAATCCACACTCCGTTCGATGTCTCAAATATTTCTGGAGCCTATCAGCATCGCATGAAATGTATAACAGCCAACACTAACAGATTAACTTACAGAGATTTCCCTTCATGGTTGCTGCCCGGATCAGAAGTCCTCTTGAGTTTTTTGCATTTCAACAGGGGATGGTAGTGCAAGACATCGTCCTTTCTGAGCACGCGGTGGAAGATGTTTTGCTGGTTTCCTTGATCCAACAGTCCAGGGCAAGAAAACCCCGGTACCACCTTGTGGAATTCTTCGAGGACTCAAAATCATTGGACGCATGGGAGACAACATAACCATAGGAGCCCCAAGGACGTCCCATTTTGGGATCATATCCATTGCCTTGTAGGGACTAATTGTTCCATTTGAGACTGCGTATGGAGTTTGGACATCGGATTGCCATAAGGTCATTGCTCCTATGGAAGGGGTTACCTCGGTGTTTTGTGTCTCCATCCGGACTCTAAAGAATGTGATGGTCACCCTCTTGTTCGGTGAGGAGCACATAACATGTCTTGCTGTATCAGAACTATTTCCTCTCATGACCAAAAGTGACCTGTCAAATTTTTTTGAATCAAATTGACAGCAGATATGTTTAGTACGCTTGATGCTACAGGATAAAGGACACGTATCAAACATGAGCTATATGTACAAGTTGTCACATACCCTTCCTTGAGAGAAAGCATGAGTGGTCCTTTATAATTTCCTTCATTATCACTGACAATTGTTCGACCAAACGCCATTGCTGACTCGGAGAGGAGGAGGGTTGAAACGGGCTGATCCAAATGAGGTGGTTTTAGAAAAGGCTGAGAATATTCCCCCTACACAAACCAGAAAACTGAATCAGTTACACTATTAAATTTCACTGTTGAGTGAAAAGAGGAGTTGAAGAAGAAACATTTATACCTCATCGAAGAAGTTAATGATGCAGCTATTTGGTTTGCGATTTTCTGAAATCAAATGCCACTGGATCAAGTGGTTAATAACACCTTGTAGAAGTGCTGGAATTGGCTCAATGTTGCCTGCAAATACATACATTATTATTAAAGGAAAAAATAAGCCGAACATATAAAATGCATCGAAATACAACTCTTCCATACTCTTCTGCAATTTACTTTTTGCATCGTCTTTTATCTGTCCGAAAATGGGAATCCCAAGCTGAATTAATTCTCTCTTCTTTCCTTTCACTTGCTGGTTGTATAGAATAAAGGTCTCGCCTGATATGAATTTAAAATACTTAATCAGCGCTAAATGGAGTCATCGAGATATCACTTTCATCACAATAAACGGCATACAAGAATTAAATAAACAAACTGGCGAGGTAAATAATGCAAAATAGCCTTCCAAGATGCATTTGAGAAATAGACAACCTTAAAATTTTGGAATTATTATTTATTCTTCTTTGGCAATGAAGTTACAGTGGTGGTCTAGTACAATCAACAGAAGGTAGCAATATTTAAACTTGCTGTAAAAATAATGCTCAAACCTGCTTCAATCATAACTATAGAAGATGCCCTTTACAATCTCAAAACTTCTGGCCCAAAAGGAAACAACTAGTTTAACTATAAAAGCATCACGAATCACGGGATCCACCTGAGAGTTCACCGTTCTGGCCTGCAACTCGGAGTTCATTCACAAAGTCATTCAATTTACAGAGTTCGACATCAGTGAATATGTCTTCATACAACTTGAGACCTCTAACAACATTAACCTGTCAGTCGTAATATACAGTTGATAAGCACACTTGCAGCATATGTTATAACATACAATGTCCACTGAAAGCATGTTTCATTAAGCTTAAAGGTTACTTTTTTAGGTAACTCTTTTTTTGTAGATTTTAAGTAGAAAATCTTACTTTAAAAAGAGTAAGCAATTGTAACTCACCATATGGCCTTTCACGGGTTCCTTCGCTAAGAACCCTTTTGTCAACTTGATCCGTTCATGACGCACCTCACATTCCTCATGGTTAGAACATATATCGACATGTTCAAGAAACGGCTGCACTTCTTGAGATCCTATAATGCAGAATAGAACAGAAGGAATGTATTTTGTATCTTAACAATAATTAAAGAAGAGTCTAATAAAGATTTGAAATTGCAGAGTATAGTTTTCGGAGGGTAAAAGGGGAGAATATGTGAACTGTTGACCACAACAGAATAAAAGCTTTACACATATTTGACAGGGAGGAAGGAAAGGGAAATATTGTATGAAGGTAAAAAATCAACAAAATCTCATTAATTATATAGTGCAGTCCTCTTCAGTACTGTATATCAAATATGCACGTGTAATTCATATATAATAATTGAAAGATCAAATTTTGTGGCACAATGAAGTAATGAAAAAGCATGATCATTTCTCTCTTTTTTTGAAAAAAAAGAAGACTAATTCAATAAAATCAATGATAACAGAGTTGCTAGGATACAATAAAAGCAAATAGATTCTCAAGATAAAAATTATGAGGTCATAATTTCATCAATCAACTAATTACTTTTATTTTAAATTAATGAAGGCCAGCCAAAAGCTGTTCACTAAAGGACCATTTCATTTTCCTTGGGACAAACGACGGTTCTGCAAACACTGAACCACGGACTTTGGACTTGCCACCCAACTGCCAATAAATTTTCTCTTATTTAAAAATAATTAAAATTTCATTTAGCGCCGGTTTGAGTCCATTTTTGGCTAAGAATGCATTTTGAAATAGCAAATTGATAAAGAATGTGTGGTTAAAAAATAAGGATTTTTTTTTAATTTGCGTATAATATTATTTTATTGAAAAATGTATGGTTGAAAAAAAGAGAAAGAAAAATACATTTTGGAAATAATGAGAATCAAACAAGGCTTATTATCAATTTTATTCAGTGTTATAGAAGAGATAACAATTCGGGACTTTTATTTTTAAAAATTATTTAATAGGAAAGCACTAACTTACTGTACCGAATCCACTACAATACCAAGACAAAAATAAGAAAGCACGACCTCTGCACCAAAGAAAAAACACTAGTGCAGTGTACCATGATGTCCACAGGTGATATAAACTTTTAAGGATATTATTTTGTTCCCTACTTGCACCACATCAAAACAACACGAATTATAGCGTGGCAATGTAAATTTTGAAGCATTAACTTTCCTAAAAAAATGCACGTCTTGTGCTGTGACTATTGAAGAACAAACTCAAGACCTGACCAATTGAACTATCCCTCAGGATTCAGTACTATATAGATTATTCAAGAAAAAATAATGACACACCTCCATTTCTGTCGCAACCAGTATAACATGACGAAAAAGTCTAGGAACAAAAGTGTAACATCATTACAAATAGAATGACTAGAAGTGCTTATAACCATTTTTTTTTTTTTGGCACAAATCAAAAGAATATTCCGTCTTGCTGCTTCTGCAAGGCCCACACATAAAAGTCGCCAAACATCATGGCCAACAATCCAAGACGAGTTCACTCAGGTCAAACTCGTAGAAAACTCCGAGTTACTAGAACAAACCAACCTAGGGAATAGGGATCCGAATATCCAAAAAGATTCAGAAATTTCAAAGCCCTATTCGGGCCCATTAGTAATTCCAACCAGGCGCAGCCATGACGTCCGTCAAACCAAATTAAAGCCGGCCATTAAATAGTCAAAAAAATTAATTTAATGATTTCAGTGATAGCTCACGCATCTCCAGGTATACCTCCCCGATTCAGCTCCTCTCTCTCATGGTATTTGCTATTCCCGGAACTAACAGTGAATCGGGTGCGAGGGTGGTTGGGGCTCCGTGTAAGACGATCACAGAGTAGGACTTTAACACACTTTCCCATTTTGATTTTCTCAATCATGGGAAATATCACCCTCAATTTAGTATTTACTTCTATTTTTGTTTTTAAAAAAATTTGAATTGTAAGTGGAAAATTGAGTAAAATTCAGGATTGTTCAACTGCAAGAATCAAATTCAATCAATACCAAAGTTAGTTTATCGAAATATGGAGATTTGAAGAAAATTTTAAAAACAGAGCATTTCGATTTTTCTTCAAATTTCCGGGAATCAATCCAATTTTTGGTATGATTATACTGAATATCAGGGGGAAAAAAAGGGAAGAATGCATCCAGCTATAAACTACAAAAAAATGATTCATAAGCACGAAGGGGTCACAGATTTTTTTTAATTTTATTTTCGAAGAAATGCATCCAGCAATAAACTACAAAAAATTGATTCATTAGCACTAAGGAAAAATTGATTCATAAGCACGAAGGGATCACAGATTTATTTATTTGCAGAAATTATAAAGATCGGGATTTTAAATACTTACCCGTATCCGTAATCTCACTTTCACGTAAATCATCCTGTGTAAAATCTTCAACCGCGGGTTCTACTCCACCATTTTCATTACCCTCCTCTAATTCCTCCACGGAACTTTCTAGAGATTTCTCGGAAAAAGTACCGTTCGCCTCTTCAATTTTCTTTTCGTCCACCTGCCTTTCTTCACTCTTTTTGGCTTCCACTTTCTGAAGCTCATTTGTGACATCAGCAATCGAATAGTATTGCTGCATCTGGAGGATCGGGATCCAGTTCAGCCTCCTACGGTGAATAGCACCGAACACCGACTCATACTCTGCCGGTACATCACCTTCAAGTTGCCCCAGGTGTTTGCACAGCGCATCAATGATGGCGTTAGCAGCCGCGAACTCACCTCGGAACCATGCAATGATAGCGTCCTTTGCGAAAGCCTCCGGCGCCGTCGTCATCACCACGCCCGGCGGCGGCTGAGGCTGCTGCACCATCGCTGGCATAACCTTTACCGGTACCCGATCTCCATGCGCTACTACACTGGCCGCCGGCGGCATCTTCAATTGTGATTTTCAGTGAAAAAAATGGGGAAAAAAAAAAAAGCCTTCTCTCTATCCTGTTCAACTTTTGAATGCTGAATCGGTATGTCAATATCGCACAGTTCGTTATGTTTAAGCCTATATTTCAGTGAAATTTTCGGGCTTTATAGAAATTTTCTAAAAATAAAAATGTTTAAAAGCGAAAAAAATTTGGAAAAGAAAATGTTTTTTTATGAAAGCGAGGGCTTGGTTTCGGGGAGGTATGGGTGGGTTTATATTAAGCCCGTGTTTGGTGGAAGTAAAATTTAAATTTTACTTTAAATCAAAGTCAAGAATTAATTTCAACCACACATTTTTTTAGACTTATAATTTTTCAAAAACACATTTCATAACTTTTATTAAAATTTACTAAAACTATGATTTTAATCCATACCAAACAGGGGCTAAAAATAGTGGTGGCAATGGACCGAACAGTTCGGTTCGGCTCATATACCCACGAGCTTAGCTCATGCTCCTTTGTACTCGCGGGTTGAGCTCGGCTCGGGAGCTTTTTTTTTTTTAGAAAATCCTTTTAAAAAAAATAGATAAACCGTTGATTTGGACGAACCCACGAGCCGTTCGTCAAAAAATGAGTCGAGCAGGCTGGCTCGTCTAGCGAGTCAGCTTGCTCGGCTCGAGTTTGTTAAAAAACGAGCCTGAGCAGTTCACGAGCCACTTTTTTACGAGTCGCTTGACTCGATTGTGACCTCTAACTTAAAATGAATTACTGGGGACCATATGACATGTGTCACGAAAAAAATTGATGACCTGTGAATAAAAATTTGTTAGTTGGAAATATTTGGAAAAAACTGCACCTTCGGACCTCAATTTATTCCCACTATAAAATAGTAAGGTAGTTCAAAACTTTTTTGTCTTGAATGATGTAGACCATCGATTTTTTCATTAAAAATTTACGTATGACCTTCTAGAAACATGTCGCATCAAAATTGAATTTGGTCAGCTGATTCAATTCGAAATCAACTTGAAACCTGATTAAATTGTAAGTCGAAATTCATATATTTAAATTCAATAAGGATAAGGATCGATCAGGTACAAAACCAACTGATTCATGTAAAACTTCTACTTTTTATTTATTTTTAAAATTTTATAAGCCCAATTCAATCATTTACCTTTAACTATTCAAATCGACCTTCTTCGGTTCTTAAACATATTGTTTATAGGCAATGTGTTGTAAGGCAAAATGAGCTTCATAAAATTAAAGAGGATCACATCAAATACGTTTTGCATACGAGGACTGATTTTGTATTATAATGAAAAGTTAAGAGAAAACGTTTTATACTTTAATGTGTTGAGGACTAACTTATTACTAGGACATTCAGTTAGATACTCGTTGTGCAATTATTTGTCCGATTTGAAGGTTTGGTGGCGCGTGTTGGCATTTTTAATCTAAATGTGCGGAAATGGTTGAATGGTTTAAAAAGTTGTTGAGGAGAAAAGGTGCACGTGGAAGATTTGACAATTATTTAATGAGCTTTATTTGGTGGGGATTAAAATTAATTTTTTAATAAATTTTGATAGAATTTGATGAACAATTGTGGAACGCATAAAATATGTAAATTTAATTAATTATTGATTTTGATTTAAATTAAAATCTAAATTTTAATCGGTACCAAATATAGACTGAGTAAGGTTATTCATAGTCAATTGCATAATCTTATGCAGGAGCGGACTCACATGGGGTCATATGAGGTCAAATGACCCCACAATTTTATTTTATTTTTTATTTTTTTATCTAACACTTATCACTTAATGAATTCTCATTTTTTATCCAACAAGACAAATGGTATGAGTCACCACTGATCTTATGTATCAATTTGTTATTGAGACATTACCCTGCTATTTTAAATAACAACATTATATGAAATTAATGCCTCAAATAATCACATAGAATGTCACGTATCACGACTACTATAATTGTCGACTACAAAAATACATTATTCTTATTTACTTTAAATAATAAGTTGCACATAGGATGACTACTGACCGTCGTTGATTATAAATAGTATTACTCTTTAATTAATATTTGGGTCTCGTGATTTTATACTCAGTAAAATTTCTATTACGGCAATTAGCACTCGTTAATGTGACAATGAGCCTTATTTATTCATTGTCCAAAAGTGTTGAGTATAATTAAAAATGAAATTAATATGTCATTACGAGTGCTTAGCATCAGTTTAGCATCTGGTAATTTTATCATTCACGTGTATTAATAGTATCAAACATAATTTAAAAAATATTAAAATATCATAACTCGTGTTTAGCACCAATCTACGTGTCCAATAATTTAAATTTATAGGGCAAGGAATCGTTAAGGATCACTCTCATCTAAACTTGTTATATGTGGCGTTATTATAAGAATAATTCCACTTGACCAGAAGATTTCACCATAAATCTCATATGGTGGTAGGTCTCACTGGTGAATAAAATATTGAAAAAAAATGCGGGCATACTTATGTTGTGTGTTGTCTGTTGGTTTAATGTGGGTACGGTATTCTGTACACATAGTATGTTTGTTATTATAATAGCCAACAAATTATCTGATTGCATGGTTGTTAAATTAGTTTATAGTCTATCAACTATGAAAAAGATCTAGAGGGCCCGAAGCCCCAAAAACCAACGAAAATCGAAGCCTTTTGATTCCCTTTTCAAAGTTTTGTTACACTCTTAGCTAACTAACCACCTCTGGTAGTTGGCAGACATGCATCTTTATACTTGTGAACACAATTAATCGACATTTTATTATTATTTATCTTTTATATTTTAAGGTGTAAAATAGTGTATCGTGATAGAACTACGAACCTTATAGAGTAATGCTATTCATCAAGATTTCAGATGATTCTTGAGTTATGTGGTAATGGAATTAATTTCACATCGTATAATGAAATTTGAATGCATTTTTATGTTTTGGATAATATGGTCGTGCCACATAGATCGTTATTTATCTAGACACTAATTATTTAAAGTATTATTAAAATTAATAGATAAAAAGTTGTCACTTTACAACAATGTCAATCTTCATGTACATATAATAAAACTGTTATATGGTTCTCAGGTAAGAAAAGTGGCCCACGTTGAAGTTGGCCAATGAACAATGAAAACGGGCAGTTGGGTCCTAGGAGAACGAGTACGTACGCTATCTCTATTTGGAATCATCAAAGGATGAATGTGTAATATCCAGACCAGGAAAGTTTAAAAAGATTT